>ML978282.1:0-86280 GCA_010015745.1 Setomelanomma holmii
GCGTCTTGCTCAAGAGCTTGAAGAGCAGTCTGTATCTGACGTTCATTAGAAGAGTCCATCTGGTGTTGTTGTTGAGGCATCACGTAGAAAGGTAGAGTTTGGTGGGGGCTTGGCAAAAGTGGGCGGCGAAGCCGTGAGGTACGTTACTACTTTTAGAGTAATTACTACTATTTTTATTGTAGTAGCTTAAAGAAGAAGTATAGCTTTTATTTTTAATAGAGCTTAGTCTTCTAGATTCATCCAATAACTGCGATATGATATCGTCTAGTTGAAAGTTTCTAGTATTATCTACCCTAATAGTTTGTGTAATAATAGCTACTACGTACTCGTAGTCTTTATTTAGATTATTAAGTAGTAAAGCTATCAAAAACTTATTAGGTAGAGATATATCTCTAGATTCAAGACTATTGACAGCTCTTTTAAATTTATTAATATATAGCTCTAGATTGCCTTCACAAGATTTTAGAGTAATATTTATTAGTTCTTTAGAAATAATGAATTCACTACTAAATCCTTTAGCTTCGTATAGATTTCCTAGAGTATTCTATAGAATAAATGGATTTTCTATAAATCTAGTTTGTAGTAAAGGTCCGTCTTCTAGAGCTAACTTAATTAAAGCTGTTGCTTTTATAGCAGTTTGCTTTAATTCTTCTATTTGCCCTGTATCGTCTAGCGCTTTGTTTATATAGTCTTCTGCTATAACTTCTAAATATCCCTTTTCAACTAAAATAGACTGTACTCTAATACTCCAGATATCGTAATTAGAGAAACCTTTAAGTTTAGGGATTTTAAATATAGTATCTGCTATTTTAGGCTTATAAGATACTTATTTGTAATTAAAGAGGAGATTAATAGCTACTTTTTATCTTATTTTAGCAGCCTTAAATTAAAACTTTAGATTTTACTTAAATTGCAACTTTTAGAATTTTAAGCTTAAAGTGCTTATAGTAATATGATCACTAAGGTTAGCTTAAAGTAGTACTTAAATACTATAAGTAGATAGAAAACTATCTTAGTTTTAAGTACTTAATTAATAATATCTTTATTAGTAAAAGTAAAGTAAACCGCTTAAGTTTACTTATACTGTAGTAAGTTAAGGCTTTGAGCTCTATACTTAAGCTTAAGGATTTTTAGCTTAAGTTGCCTATAGTAATTCGTATGTCCGAATTAGGCAATTTCTAGTTCTAAAATGTAAAACTAGATTAAAAACTGCACTTTTTCTAAGTGCTTAGTAAGCAGTAGCTACACAGGCTAATGCGTGATAAATTTCGTAAAATTTGCTTATTACAAGAAATTTTGCAATAAGAGCTCTTAAGTATTGCAATCTTAAGTACTTATAGTAAGTTCTTTTAAAAGTAGCTTAAGAACTTAAAATAAGTAACGATTCTTTCTTTTAAGATTCTAGAATCTTGTCTTCTCTTCAGTAACTACTTAGATCTTTAATAGATACTAGGTATAATAATAGTAATAGTAATAGTAATAGTAATAGTAATAGTAATAATATACTATTACTTAGCCTATCTTCAGGCGACAGCAGGCTTTATATTTTTCGATAATTAATACCTCTTAAGATTCTCTCTAGTTTTCTCTTCTAAAGAGACCAGAACTAAGAGTATATATAGAGTAGCTCGTGCTTTCTATATATATTAATCTCTTAAAACAATCTATAAGAGCGTATTAAAGGCGCGAGCTAGTTTGCTATTAATAATATTCAAGAGAGGTATTAACACCTTGCAGAACGCCGCAAACTCTTAAATAAAACTCTATTCTCCTTATTCCTAAGGTAGAGCTAGCAGAGACTAATACTCGATAAAGCCTTAGAGTATACTGTGTATTTACTAGCTTTCTAGCTCAAATAAGAGTACTTAAAATAGCTTCCTCTTAAGTAGCTTAGATAAGCAACACTATACTGTTCTTTCTACTATACTTAAGAAATACTAGCTTCTAAGAGCTAACTAAGTAGAGTCTAAGACGTCTCTAAATAGCTTAAAGCTAAGAGATAACTAATATACTTTAAAGTATAATAGTATACAATTGTAACTTCTTAAATAAGAAAGCTACAAAATAAAAGAGAGATAAATAAAGATGTTTCTCTCTACTACTCTTAGATAAGAGCTTATCTTAATTAGCTAGCTTATATAAGCTAATAGCTAATTAATATATAAAATTCTTAAAAGCGTAAGAGTCTATCCGGGCTCATAACCTGTTAAGAAAGTAGATTGGAGGTAGAAGTTTCTACTTTCTCTCTTATAGAGAAACCTAGAAAACTTCTATAAGATATAAAGATAAAAGAAATTTTTAAGCTTTTAAGAGTATACACTAATATATATAAGATAATATATTAAGGACTAGGTTATTCTCTAGAACTACAGTAAGAGATTCTACTTCTTTTTATATACATAAGTCTTCTCTAGTAATATTAATCTAGAAGTTCTAGAAGCTTCTAATTACTAATACCAGATAGTAGAAATAGTAGTATACGTAAACGCATACGCTTACGTACATACGTAATTCTAGTAGATCTCTTTGTAATCTTATAGTAAGAGCTTACGTAGTTATTCTTGGCCTACGTAATAGACTTTCTCTAGAGATCTTAGAATCTTAAAGCTTTGAAGCTTTAATTCTAAGACAGTTAATGCCTAAGGTATAAACAAATACCTAAGGTATATATAATTATGTAAGTATAGCTTACATAATTATACTATACCTAAATAGGTAATACTATATTATAAAGATTATAGATGAGATTTCTGTAAATCTTTACATAAAGCTAGACCTAAGAGATACTTCTATACGCTAAATCTCTCGCGCTAAGCTGCAAAAGTGTCTACACAGTTGTAATTAAGCTTATTTTGTATTTTTCATTTCTAAGAAGCAGGCGAGTACGTAAGATTAGTACCTTACTTAGTTCTTCTTAACTAAAACGTGCAGCGTGTATGTAAAGAACTGTAAATAGAAATAGAGAGTAGTATAGTCTACTAGTTATTATATTACCTTCTATTATTAGTTATGTTGTTATACTAAAGTGTATACGTGCTTACTAATAAAGGCAGGTTAATACACCTATATAAAATTGAGAGCAATCTATGTCTAATGTATCTGCAGCAATTTAAAGATAACTACTTAAGGTATATTAGTGTAAAGTGCTGTATTACTAAGAGTAAACACTTTCTAAATCTGTATCTTTTACGCCTTTAAGATAAGAATAGTTTAGGCTTCTGTATTAGAAGACTAGAATGCAGACTATATTGCTAGCAGATTATGTACGGCTAAAGTAGAGCTATAAGAGCATAGCTAGGTGTAAATAAGTATGTTATGTAATTATTTTATACGTAAGTACTAATCTAGCCTTTAGCATTAACACTAAAGTTAAATTAGATCTCTCTAGAGTCTAGAGGTTGCGACAGACTAGTGCTAACAGAGTCTACTTCTAGGTTGTTACTCTCTTCTATAAGTGCTAGTATTAATTCTTATGCACCTAGTGCCTCTTACAGCTAGCTAATAGTAGCTTTAGCTTTCTAGAGCTCTACAGCTATAGCGAGCACTTAAGACATAGCTAGTATCTTCTTATAGTAGTGTAACGAGGTGCTGCACCACGTTCCATGGTAATTCGCAAAATCAGCATCCGTGCTCTATACGAGTTCGGCCCGACGGCCGATAAGACTTAGCTTACTCCTATGTACTTAATCGCGTCAGCCCCCTAGATAGCACCGTAGCTTTTTGATGTCCTTTCGTACAAGGCCTATAGGTGTTGATCGCCAATCCAAGGTTTCTGAGTCCCCACGCACTCCCATATGCCTCTGAGTGGATTCACACCGCATCCGGATACCTTTCATCTTGCCTGCGCCGTTACAAGTAGCACTTATTACTATAAGCCTTGCACGTCTTATATCGTAGCTGCGTTCTATTGCAGCGCGCCTGTTTACTTTTAAGTATAATTACGTCTTTAACGCTTTAAGTAGCATACCTTTCGCGTCTAATAATTAGAGTATATTAGTCTACGCTAACGTCTACTGCGTCTTTCTAAAGTACAACAGCTGTCTTTATTAGTTACTAGCATTATACCTATAAGAGAATGTGCTGTTTAGAGGTTTTTAGATTATAGTCTGCGTATACAGCTCTTAGACTCTATTATAACGGCGGCAGCTCTAATAGATATGCTTACATAATAGATATACTAAAAGTAGACAGTCTGCTAGCTATAAAGTAGTGTTATCAACCTAAGTCTCCTATACTTCTCTGAGGTTCTGACCGTCTGATCTCGCTCGTGAGTTCAGATGCTCCAGGCTCTTAGCTTGGGATAAGCGGAAGGTTGACTAGAAGAGAGGGCTGATGGTAGGCTTCTGTAGTTCTGGTAACGATGACAACAGGGTGATAATTGCTGAAGCTCAACCAATACTGCGAGAGTATAACAGATATTCAATTTAGGTAAAGAGACCTTGCACTGAGTATCTATGCTGAGTTGACTACGAAGAAAGACAATAACCTGAGAGATCCTCCTCTGCTATATAGTCCCATTCTTCGTCTCTTCCTGCGTGCCTCTGGGTCTTCCTGCACTGTGGCGCATCTTCCTGCGTGCAGGACAATCCTCCTGCGTGCAGTTTGTCTTCCTGCGTAGCAGGAGGCTGCTTGGCAGTGCAGTATGCGCTAATGGGTCACGTGACCTCGTTAGTGCGGGGCACCTCGTGCCGTTCCGTCCTGGGCTGCGTGGCTTATCCGGGGCTGATTCTCTATTACTGTCATCGCTTGGTCGTGAGTACCTTTCCTGCGAGACCTCTGTAACAACTAGTCGTAGAGACAGAAGAAAAGAGAAAGAGAAGGTGCAATTACGACGTTAGCTAACAGCTACTAGACTAGAAGTAGTTACATCTACAATAATTACTACTTATATCTATGTAGCGGTGAAAATGCAGCCGTTTTGGAGGTAGTTTGGCTGCTGCTTTTGGAGGCGTTTTCACCTCGCTTAGGCTTAGTTTCACTGCTGCTTTTACGAAACTATGCCAAGCGGCGCCTCCTCTCGCTGCGGAGTCCCTGTTACTTCTACCTAGCGGGGTTCAAAAGGGTAAGCAGGTAAAGCGGAGCTGCGACTTTCACCAGCGCTCTAGCACGACGCATTACTACCAGCTTGCCTATGGGTGGGCCAGCGCCTACTTTAAGTGATGGCATGCCCATCCTCTACCTGTCATCGCAAGCACGCCTCCTACTTCTCTCTCCCCTCCCTCCAACTGCTCGTACCCTGCTGTAATGCCGGCCTCTACGAAGACCAACTCCGCCTCGTGTTGGGACGGAGAGTCAAGCATCGAGGCGGCATCCGACACGTATACCGATCCTGACACTGAGGCAGATAAAGACATTGAGCCAAGCAGTCGTGAAGATGCTAGACTCGTGTCAGAAAAGGATCCAGGGCCTTATGACTCTGAAGCTGAAGAGATACTGAAGGACATTGCTCAATTGAGGGCAGAGGGGCCAGCAAAGCCAAACCATACCCTACATACGACGAAACTATGGAAGAGGGAACGCGAATTTTGGGAGAGGTGAGATCAACGCGATCCGCATGCGTCTAATCGCCAACCACCCTGATCACTCCGCATTAGGTACTGCGACAAGATCAAGAGATCACCAGAGGAGCAGCTGCGCGCATGCGAACCAGAGATTTTCAAAGCGTACCTCCGCTGGCGGAAGAAACATTCTCGTGTTAAGAAGGAAAGCTCGATGCGGAGCTATTGGAAAAGACTCAGCATGTGTTACATGGATCTCACACGGCACAAAATGGACGCTGATATACTGACTGACGTTTGTAATGTATGTTCTATGGACATGTCCCGCTCTGCATCACACCTCGCTGACATCGTATTAGTGGATTCCAAGCCTCATGCTTGATAAATCTGAGAAGGAAAAGCATGCCATGTACGTCCAGGACCTGTACGCCATCCTTCGCGCACTTTGGGTGGATGATACCAAACCCCTCCACGGTTACATCCGAGTTCAGATGTCGCTGCTTTTACTCCTCAGTGCTGCTACAGGAACGAGGCCTGGAGCCATCGTTGAGAGCGCAAGCGCTAAAGGCAGCAATAAGGCACTTTCGTTCAAGAATATCGAACTTTTAAAGGTTCGCAGCATTGCAGATCCCAGCTGGAGTACTATCGTGGCCAATGTCAATCTTGAGAATATCAAAAACAAGGAGAAAGATGGGAAGCCGTAAGTTGACTAGCACATATTAAAGTGAGTGAGTCTCGCTGATTTGTATCTTTCAGGAAGAAGTTCACTTTCCGTTTAGAAGGAATCCCTGCCTTCTGCATTGTTTCATACATTTTGAGCATCAGCGTCAGTCAAGGAGCATTGAGGGACAACTTTACCAGAGTTCAGGATATATTCGACCTCACTATACCCGCGGACCGTGACGTACTCCGCATCAAATGGAAAAAGCAATTGCTGAACTTACCGTTCCTATGCGATGTTAGGAACACGTGCGAGGGTGTTCAGATACTGACGGAGCAAGCATTTCCCTATGCGAAATACCGCGATATCTTTGTACGCTTAGGGCGGGTCGCAGGCTTCGAGCAGTCATTGGAGTTGTATCAGCTTCGTCGGGCTTCAGGAAGGAATATCAACAGTAAGTCTGCCTCAGAGTACATTGCTCATGTTTCGCCCGAGCTTAATAAGATGTACCAGGCGCTCTTGACCCAGTAGAACGGAACCAGACCATGGGTCATCTGGGGAGCACATACGAAAAGTACTACACACCAACGCATATTGCCCGCGACTTTCAGTCTATCTACTTTGGTAGCCCTTCAGAAGAACTTCTCATCGAATCAGTTGCACGCATGGGCTTATCACGAGATAAACGTGCTCCTACAGAGCTGGATGACGCACAAAAGGCCGCATTATGGAACGTTCCTGCACTCGCGATCCTTCGTGAGGAGCGAGAAACGTACAAAAGACAGCTTCATGACCAAGGCTTCCGGCCACTCTCAAAAGGTCTAGGGACAGATACCTACAACAGATACGTGGACGCGAGCCGAAAGATTAGCAGTACATATCAGAATTTGTACAGAGAGCGACTAGCATCGGCCATCCGTGAGTTCCATGGATCGATCGATACGATCGAGGTAGCCAGGCAACTCAGTGGGGAGGACGCAGCCGAAGTCCTGACGATACCAGCCGTGAAACTTGAACTCCGGGAGCGAGCCACTATTGCCGGCATGCTCTTCAAGCCGATCCATGACGACAGAGCCCGGGTGAGATATGTGCGAACGTTGGCTAGCTTATGCTGCAAACAAGAGACGCGGAAGCCAGAGGCAGTCAAGCGAAAACACGCGGGATTAGTCTCTCTTGAAATCAATGGCTTATCCTTCTCGAACAAGCGGAAGAAGGGCACCGATGGCATCGAAAAGAGCCTGCGAAATCAGGTTTGCGATACTGTGAAAGCAGAGCCTGACACAATACGGCCCGTCGAAGACGTCCTGGAGATACGGTCTGGGCAGCTATACCCAATTGTGCTCCCTCATCCTGTGTGCCTTATCTGTATAGGGAATGCAGAGTTCTCGTATGAACGAAGGATGCGCCATGTTCCACGAAAGGATGTCCTAAAGAAGCATGTGGAGAACCATTTCCGACTCCCTGTATACCAGTCAGGGTTTCTGTGTCGCCACCCTAGTTGTTCCGATCTGCTGGTCGATATGATCCATTTTAAGAGGCATGCGCTCGACGTTCACGGAGTGGCTCACTGAAACGCCCACTTTCTCTTTCCAATACATTCTTCAAAAGTATTAAGGAAAATCATCACGCTCAAATATGGCAATGCTTCCTTTTCGTCTTTCTAATGGGTGATACGCGTAGATCCAAATAGAATGTATTAATAAGCTATTGTAATAACCTAATTCAAAATCCCCTCCGGCGGCTCAAGGCTCGCTTAGCTTGAAGCAAGGAGGTTTGCGAGGCATGCATCGCTGTTGGATCACCACGTCATGCAGAAGAGAGACTGACCGTCTGGCGAGTTGTGTGAGCATCGTGGCGGATCTGTAGTAGAAGAGTTCGGCTAGGCCGCTGGACAAGGCACTCTACAGATGTGGGCGCGAAGGCGACAACAACATTGTAATTTCTTGTAGTAAGTAGTCGGCCTGTGGAAGAGAACCCTCTGCACGTGATCTAAGCAACGCAGCACAAAATGTCTCGATGTGATATTGTGTTATTAAAGTGTAAGTATCTGTATCATTTCTCGTGACGGGGCTGTTTTCGATACGCAGTGGGGAATATTAGACGAGTTGATCTGCGCAAGGGACAACCGCCCCACGGCGACAAGGCGCCTGAACCCGAGTGTGACGATCAAAATATCAAAGCGAATTGGCGCTTACGGCTTCCGCCGTTCTGCACTATGATCCACACTCTTTCACGCCATGTTCCTGCTCCAATTAACAAAAATGAAAAGGTAACTTTAGAGGTGTAAGTATCTCTTAGTTGGACCAGGGTATCAACTAAAATTGAAGCTGTAGACGCTCTTCGGAATCATGACTATGCACTCAATCGTGCTAATAGCCGTCCTTACGTTGCAGTCGATATAACTTAGATAAGGCCTGAACAAATCCACAGCTCTAACTGTATGGCTTCACCAGAAACCTATTATAAGACATCATCTCCTGGATGATTGAGGTGAGTGGTTCTATTACGAAATGATTAATATCATATCGCACTCTCGTGCTCCTGTATTATATCACTTTTATGGCTTGAGAATACCGTAAAACCTGCCATACTATGTAGAACCTGGCCGTACGCATTAGTTATAATGATAAAACTGAGGCTATTCGTACAGAGCGGGCCAACCACCTGATACAATGAAATGCCCCAAAAGAAGTACTGCCCGCTTCAGTCAAAACAACCGTTATGATTTCTTTCTTCAAAAGCCCCACGTAGCTTGTTCTCGATCATATTCTTTCCAGAATCAATTTTGTGCAACATCTTGATCTATTCGATTCTGCTCCTTCTTGTCGCCAGGTAATGATACTATAACAAAATTCCAAACGTTCAACGGACGATCTTGAGATTATCACATGCTTGTAGTTCACGTCCACAAGTAAAGTTGTTCTATATGTCTGACACACGTTGAAGTGCTACGATCCTGCACTCCTACCAAGTTATGCCGCTCATGAGTTTACCCAGCGAACTGCTATGGCACATAACAGAGCACATACACGCCTTGACCTGTTTATCGCCAGGAATCGTTACATCAAATACTGCTATTTTGAGACATATCAGCGTGCTGTCCAAGCACTTCAGGTGGAAAAACGCAATAGTAATCGAGAGCAACGGAAAATCACTGCCCTCAAGAATACCACTAGCTTCAAGCAAGGTCTTGTGGAAGATCTGCCTGCTACACCGCATACAGACAGGATACACCAAACTTATGGGGACCTGAGCGAAGAAGAGAAAAGAAGACGAGCGCCAGACATGGTCAAGGACGAGATCGCTAAGAAGGTCGCGAGGGTGTATGAAGGCAGTATGAAGAAAATCAGGAGCAACATCAATAAGTATATCAGAGAAGGGAAAATACTGCACCACATCCTACAGGGTGCTGTTTGTCTGAACCCGGGTCTTCTGATCCTTTTCCCCGGCCGAGAGTCAGATCAACCTTCTTTGGAAGCTGAGCGATTTCGACTTGAGCTTGATGAAAAGGAGCTTAAGAGCCTCACCAAGGCGATCGACATGAAAGAGTAAGATCTGAATTCTGCTTGAAGGGAACATTCGCTGACCCGACGTCGCAGCATAGATGGACTGACACTTCCAGAGGCTGCTTGGTTCGGGAAAGTGCTACAAGCTAGACCAGCGCTTCTGGATCAGGTGCCCTCTACTATCCTCAACTTGATCTCAGAGAGTCTCACAGATGTCGTGAATTTCCGCGAACGGAACCCTGAGAACTTTAAAGATAAGCCACTCCAATTTTTTACCTAATAAAATACATCGCAGCCAATCAGGCGCTCTAGTTCGCGATCTACTATTTTCTAGTCTTCTCCAGGGTTACTATAAAGTCAGCTTATCTATTCACAATCTGAATTGTAAGGAATAGTTCCTCCACCAGCAAATCATTGGGAGATGATGAATCGGTACGTCTCACCTCAAACAGACGGAATGTGGCCTTGTCTAGGAGCAGTAAGCATCGATCGGTGGAACTTATTGGTGATCTGGGAATGTACCTGGCACTCATCTCAAGACTATCATAATCTCCGCGAGCACAGCAAAGGATGGCTGGTCCATACTCGACCTGAGAACGAGTTTCTTATAGCCTGGGAGCCCACCTTAGAGAAAAGGTCGCTACAGCCACGTCCTTGCGCTTTACTTTTGGATATCGCTGTCGAGGTCAGGAAAGATCGACCGGGCCTACTTGGTTACGTTGCAGCAAAGCGTCTGGATCTACAATCCAAGAATGGTGGCAAACAACTCGCTTTCCTCGCTTATTGGAAGATCGCCTCAATGACGAGAGGGCAATTTGCATACTTGCAAGTAACATTTTCTAGCTACAGGGGCCATATCGTACACGCAGAGGATGAGATGGTCTGGGTACAGTGGGAGCCGACGTGGGTGTATCACAAAGATATGGACAGCAAGAGAAAGAATCTGCTCATAGAGTCATGCAATGATCCAGTAGCACTTTTGCGTAGGTTTCACAAGTCGGTGGTACACTATTCTACACGTCTAGAGGTAGAAAAGCGTATGAGGCTCTTAGCATGATCTATGAGTAGTCACGCTTCAACCATTTGTTAGGCATAGTTACAGCATTAGACACCACCTATGTCACTTATCGCCTGTTGCAATTTTCCAATTCAGTGCATTAGCTGAATGATTACAGAAGCAGGTTACGCATGAAGTCAGCACTAATTTGATGCGCCTTCATACAATGCGGAATTTCCAGGTACTTGCAACAGTTCTGGTAACCATGGCCACAACAGCTGCTGAATCCCGTGCTTAGAAGACTAACGATACAGACAGTACGCTTTCCTTGGCCCATTATCTTAGTATGATCGAAAGTAATGTTTTCAACTCCATAGCTGTATGTTGAGGGCGAGCGATTAGAAACCTCTGAGACGTTCCTAACGATGACAATTTTGACTTCCGAGCTGCTGATACTTGTCCTTGCATCGTCAACATCCAGTAGTACACGGAAGATTACGTTAGACGATCTGATGCATGATCCAGCGTCGTAAGACGTCTTCATGAGCGTCCCGTAATTTTTGATGGCGAAGTTGAGTGGGACTGGCTCCATGAACAGTGATAACATGTCTCTTGCTGTTTCTCCAATCATGTCCTTGTATGTGTCGTCCGGCGCATCATTGCTAGATTGCGTTTCATTATAGGTCCTCTCGATCAAGTCCGTCATCCTTTCGAACGCAATGTGTTTGTTGCTCGCATCTTGCCTGGATGATATGGTCGTCACAGCTGTGCTCCAAGAATCTGTCTCATCCTCCAGCTGGATAAACCATAATTGGTAGCCTGTTTGTGTCCGCCTGAAAGCAGCTTGCCAATCTTGTCCGTTGAGTTGCAACATCCCCTTCTGTGCTAGATAGTTTACCCAGATCTGAACCCCTTCACGCGCATTCTGAATGCTTAAGAGATTCAAAAGGACGTTTGTTTCTGCACTAGGATAACGCAGGGTTCGATTGGGAAACACCACAGTAGCCCCCTTTGGTGTAATTTTGTCGAAAATGGATTTAACAGCAAGGAGAAGATCGTACTGAAGACTCCAATAGGCTGGCAACCTTTCGTGTAGGTATATTGTATATTTTCGTTCTTTCAATTGCTCCTGAAAATCTCGTTCTGCCACTAAGCGTTGTATCTCGTCCGTTCTCCGCATGGCGGCTAAGTGCAGACTTCAACTCGCACAAGGGAATGGTTCAAAGTATCAAAGTGCTTTTAGCACAATGGAAAGGGGGAAGAAGCGGGACTACGGAAAGAAGTGATGACATTCGTCTTAAGTAAATTGTTCATGATACGGCGATTCTCGCAAGACCCGCCTGAAAGCAACGAACTGACGTAAATCACAATTCTATCCTGCTACAGACCAGACGCTCAGGCAAGATCACAACCCGCAATGCCTCCGGAGCTAGCGCAGCCAATCTTAGTATATTTTGTTGAGGTCAGAATATCGGCGTGATCCGTAGTGAGGTAGTGCCAACCAATCGACTCTTTGCCACAGACACCGCTCATGCCCGCCATATTAGGTTTCTCACATAGCCAAGCGCCAACAAAGATGTGTTTAAAGTTTTGTTTGACATCACCTGGGGCGAGAACCTGAGCCAAGGTTCCGGAATTGAGCTGGTGGACCATTTGGCCGTCACCATCGACGCAAGTCTTGTAAGCGTTTGCCTCAAGAATAGCGTCACGGGTAAGCTTAGGTAGAGCGAGATTGGTCCTCCACTCATCGACAACGACCATGTAGCTGGTTGTATTGGAGACCTCGATCGCTGCTGCGGCACTGCTCGTCGATTTGGCAAGTGCCGTACCTGAGGCGGATGCGGTTGGATACGAGGAGTATCCCGAATTATGCGACTTTATCGTCACCGGTACGAACTTCCTAGAGCAGGATGCAGATATGCTCACATTAGAGGAAGGTGTCGGTACGTTCAGAAACGCCGCGCTTGTACCGCAAATTAAAATCAGTCTCAAAATGACATATAGATAATGCATGAAGGAGCATGTCAGACATCGCGTTGAGCGCTCAATTAGCATTAATATAAGCTCGTAAAGTCGACTAGGTCATAGACGCCTAGTGAGGAGATACAAAAGCGACATTATTCTGCACGCGCCAACTTTTTGCAGCAGTACGAATAAAAAGCCATGAACAGACCTTAACGGCTAGAATGATGGGGTGAATATCACGATAAATTCACACGAATGTAATCTCCGTTCTTATCTGAGATCAGCTTGGCAGATAATGCTATCACGAAAGTTCCCACGCTCGTTCCAAGAAAACGTCTAAAACATGCGTCTTCTACTATTGCTTATCAACATTCTAACAACCTTTGCTACTGTCACTACAAAGCAACATGCCCGTGCTGCAAGGCAAGTTACGGAAGGCTTCAGAAATGTGGCTTACTTTGTGAACTGGGTAGGGTATTGGTGGTGAGATCTGATGTATGAGAACTGACGCTTCTCAATGTAGTCAATCTATGCACGAGACTTTCACCCGGGAGACCTTGATGCTAGTGTTTTGACACATGTGATATACGCTTTCGCTAATGTTCATCCTGAAACGGGCGAGGTTTATCTTTCGGACACATGGTCAGATACCGATAAACGCTATCCTTCCGATTCTTGGAATGAAAGTGGTGCTAATGTTTATGGATGCGCGAAGCAGCTGTATCTACAAAAGAAGCGAAACCGCAAACTGAAAACACTTCTTTCGATTGGCGGATGGACGTACTCGAGCAGCTTTGCACAGCCAGCCTCTACTAGTTCTGGTAGAGTTCAGTTCGCGAGTACAGCCGTTCAGCTTGTTACTAATCTTGGATTCGATGGTACGTGTCTACATGTACACGCAGGTTCCTTGACTAAACGCTCACGAACGCTAGGTCTTGATATAGACTGGGAATATCCACAAAGTATGAAGATCGTTATAGACAATCCGACAAGACTGATGGCGTGTTACCAGACGAGGCTCAAGCTAGCGATTTTGTAGCTCTGCTTGCGGAGACTCGTAATGTAATTGATGTAATCGGATATTGACAAACTTCTGACACATTCAGCACCTGGATGCCTACGAGAAACGCCATCAGCTGAATCAAAGTCTACTCCTGACTGTTGCAGCTCCGGCAGGTTAGTGAACTAAATTCTTACAAGTTAAAACTCACGTGTGCAGGTCCTACGAACTACAATATACTAAAGCTAGCCTCAATGGACAGCTACCTTGACTTTTGGAATCTCATGTAAGTTCAATCATGCCTTTTGTGCCGTTGCACAGTTTACATTCTCCAAGGACATACGACTACTCTGTTTCTGGAGAGGGCGTAGCAGCTCACAACGCCAATTGGAACAGGTCAACCTTGAACCCAAAAAGTACCCCATTTAACTCCGATGAGACCATCATGGCTTATATTAAGGCTGGAATCCCTGCTAAGAAGATCGTTGTCGGTATGCCGCTCTATGGTCGCTCTTTTGCTAATACAGATGGCCCGGGCAAAGCCTTCTCTGGCACTGGTATAGGCACATGGGAACCAGGAATTTACGACTACAAAACTCTGTCTGAGTCATACGGCAAGATAACGGTAGACCCGTCGATTGCAGCGAGCTGGAGCTACGATTCGACGAAACGACTCATGATTAGCTTCGACACACCTAATGTTACATTGAAGAAAACTGAGTACATAAAAACCGCAGCTCTGGGTGGTGCTATGTGGTGGGAGTCAAGCAGCGATAAATTGGGGTCTGAATCGCTAATCTCGACCGTAAGTTCTGCGATTCGCAGAGATATTACATGACTTAACGCAATCTACAGTTTGTCCAAGGTATCGGAGGCGCAAGTGCTCTTGAAGATAGCCGCAACCTACTCCAGTACCCTGATTCTGTATACGAGAACATAAGAGATGGCATGAGTAATTAGATAGGATTTTAGTTCCCTGCGCCTAGCAGCAGCACGTTCCTAGAAAACGTGCTGCTAGAAACCTGCTGCTAGAAATAAGCTACTAGAAACGTGCTATTACTATAAACGTGCTGTTGCTAGAAACCTGCTGCTGCTAGAAACGTGCTATTACTAGAAATAAACTACTACTAGAAACGTACTGTTGCTAGACACCTGCTGTTGCTAGAAACCTGCTGTTGCTAGAAACCTGCTGTTGCTAGAAACGTACTGTTACTAAGAACCTACTGCTACTAGAAACCTGCTGTTGCTAGAAACCTGCTGTTGCTAGAAACCTGCTGTTGCTAGAAACCTGCTGTTGCTGGAAACGTACTGTTACTAAGAACCTGCTGTTGCTAGAAACCTGCTGTTGCTGGAAACGTACTAGAAACGTGCTGTTACTAGAAATAGGCTAGAAATACTGCTTCTAGCAGCACGTTCCTAAGGCACATTCCTAGGCAGCAGAGCGTAAGTCATTCCTACTTTAAATCTCAAAAGAAGGTGTTTCAATTTAACTACTTGCATTAAGATAACGAAGACACCTCTTAAGAAGCAGATCAAGCTCAGCGATGTGTTGCCAATGTATTCTCAAGCCAGCTAAGTGCGCCACCAGCGTAATTGATGTTGGAAGTTCAAGTAGAATTTCACGCCGAAACTTATACAACTTTCCAATCTCACAGAAGTCGAGGGACTCATCGACTTGTTTGTGCTGCAGTCGTGTGCAGGCTTTGTGGAAATCAACCCACAAATCTTGACGACGACTTTCAAGTAGTTCTATGGCAAGAGTCAATCTTTGCCAACACAGGGAAGAGAAAAGTGCTTACTGCTGAGATCGGTCGTTGTCTGATATGAATAGTCAATCTTTGAAACAAGATACGATTTGTTATCGTATTCGAAGATCCAATCCTCTTCTACCAAACTCATGTTTGCGGCAATTACATCCAAAACAATGGAGAGTTTTCGGCATCGTTCTTCGGTATGATAGAAACCTCCCAGAATACGGACCCATCGCTGCCAATCCCGTCCATACGGTCTGTCATGCTCCCATAGATTTTCTACCCATTTCTGAGCTTCAACGTGGGGAACAACAATGTCCCTGACGTTGTATTTATCACTCACAATAGCGAGCTGAACAAGATCAGAAGATAATATCGATAGAGGTATCAGGCTCGTTCGATGATGGAGAAGTAAGAATAGAACTCGAATAGCGAAAGCTTGGTCGTGAGCCAGGTGATACGTGGAGGTCTTCTGGGAAAGGAGCGTTCGGAAGGAGGGAACTTCCGCTAGTACATGCTTAGAAACCCGGTAGCAAGCATTTCTGCCCACTCTTACTAGAACAGAACAATCATCTCTGCCTTCAGTGATATTCTCCGGTTGATGCATAGGCTCAGATGCTGTAAGGAGTGGTACAACGAGAGACATGCTTTCGACTACATCTTCTATATATGCAAGCTTTTGAGCTCATGACTAAGCATGTTTGAAGAGTTGTCCTCGGCTATCAGCTGGCGCCGACTGTTCTCCAATCGGACTATTTCCAAGCAAACTTAGTCGCATTTGGGAACGGTTCCGGCATGAAGACGCGTATTTCACAGGCGACCCACGTTCATTCTCTCATATCGAAAACCCACGATGAACTGCTCCCGATCATCGCTTTTTTGCGAGGTAACTGCGGATGTTGAACGATGTGCTGTGTGCTCAGCAGAGCTCGGACAAGGAGATGACCGAGCTGCGCTGATTTTTGTGCTGAAGGACTGTCGCTGCGTAAGTCGAACGGTACTCAACGGGTTACAATTTGCTAAATTAAATAGGTCATATGTGGCCTCTGTGTGAGATATTCAACTTCCGTTCCCTTCCTACCTTGTAAACGCACCAGGCACAGTAGATTTGGCTGGCAGCGGCCTCTACAATTGTATAATATCGACTGTACTATCTGCCTCGAGCCTAGACAAGCTGACCGAATTTCTCTGCTTTGTGGTAAGCGTCTTCGGTGCCCTGTAGTAATTACTTTTGACTTATGTTCCAGGCCACGTGTACTGCCGGAAGTGCATACTAAGGTGGATGCGTTCGGCGTCGCGTCTTAATCAGCAGAGGGTCATTTGTCCAACTTGTAAAAATGGGAGGACAAAGTTAAATCACTTGACACATCCTGATCAGGTCGTCAAGCCGACGCGCAAGGGAATTATAGGTAAATTGTCGAGGAGTATCCTCTAAATGCAGACTACATTTTTTGAGCACTAGTTACATCTATACTTGCATCTCTGTCCCGTCTTTGTGCTTATTGGCTATACTTGTTACTGATTTACGGATGAAGTATTTTCCTAGTGCTACATGGAAGGATGTGCGCAGCATATCATCACCCTGATGCGGAATCTCCAGATCCCGTGCCAAGTCATAACTCCGTGGCATGTTCTCGGACATGACATGATGTCCTACGGTAGCGTCGGAACCATGTCGTACTTAAGCCTGAAGTCGAAGACTTCCCTCTTACGTATATTTGCTTTCGACCGTTTATCACAGGATGGTGTCTATGCCCCACTATGAACCGTATCTGCTCGTCATGTCGGGCACTTCTCAAAATGCCCCATTTCTAGCTTCCTGGAAAGACCTCAAAGACCACGTTCGCACAATCATCAAAAACCCAGGTTGGACCGGCGTACATGATGTCTCGGATAGTGATAGATCCCAGGGATGGTGTAACATCAGGCGAGAGGATCAGGCTAAGGCGGCATACGGTATGTGTACAATTGCTCATGCATCCTACGGGCCCTAATATGATATTTACAGAGCAATACGTATCAATACCACAGATGAGAGTGTGCCTTCTTACAAGATCGCTCTGCGGCACCTACCACTTATTGCAACACAATTGTCCAGTTGGTGTCGCTAGCTCAGGTTGCAGCGAAGGTCTTCGTATTCGTGTTGATCACAATGTCTCTGTTAGCTATGAGTCTTACTCAGCATATAATCACGGGTTCGCCTGCTCCACGTTTCTACATACATACTCCACCGCGAGCCAATACCAAACCCTGTACGCAAGCAATACAGCGTTAAATCTTTATTCCGGAAGCTCAATATGTAGGAAGAACTTGCTGGAAGCCCCACTACAAGGTTACGCCGGTATCGAATAGTGTCAGAGTGTTCGAGGAGATATATACATGCGGAGTATTATTCAGGGTACCATCGGCCATAGGCAACGAATGAACAGTATAATCTGCTATTTGTCACGTTCATCGGATAGTGTTTGGTACGGGGGGTGCCGATGTATATTCTGCTGCAGTGTCATTCGAATAAGAAAGGATATGTGTGCAGAGAGACGTGTCGTCTGTCCAAGCATCAGATAATGTCAGTCCCAACTCGATCGCTTATTTGAGGGCATCTGGCCAGCGTATATAGAGTGGTAATATCATCTGTGGAAGGACTTACGGGTTCGTTGCGTCACAGGACCATTCAATTTATACACAGCTATCACAGCAGGTCCAGTATGCTTGGTAGCACCAAGAAAATTCCACCTGGTCACAATGAGCCAGAGACTTCGTACAGTTCGGCCTCCCCTATCGACCGTAGCTTCTTACCATTAGCATATCTGGTCCCTTCCAATCGCCCAGCTCGCGAGGCTATTGCCAATGCTTGCAAAGAGACCTCTGTCTATCACTCAAATTTTATCGGTCATATCGACTACCGTGGAGATCCGAGTACTCTATGTTTTGAATTAGCTCTTGGCGGACTTCCAGAACACTCAGAGATAGGTTGGCGCATCGGGAGAGGCTGTAGAGAATTGGAGAACTATGGAGTCGAACTATTGCTAGCAACAGACGATGACAGTATTTCTGGTGTCCATGCGAGATTTGGCTGGACGACTCTTCGTCCTGATTTTCTCCTTATACTCAACGAGCAAAGTAAGCGCTGCACCATTAATGGTCGCGACTTTAACGAAGGGGGTCAAACCATACCTGCAGAGAACACCATTCTCATTGGAGATTGCGCCTTTACGCTTATCTTTAGACAAAGAAAGCCGCTAGAAGAAGCCTACTTCCAAACTGAACTACAAAATCTTGTTTTTTCACTACACGAACGTAGACGAAAGGGCGATGTCGCGCAAGCAAAGGAAGTCTTCGTAGAACAAAGATCCCTCAAGAGACGCAGATCAGATCTAGATGATGAGGAGCATGACAGAGACTTTAATTAGGAAAATGCTGCTTGTTGGCGTCGATTTGGCCTGCATGCTCAACCTCGTCTAGTCCATCCAAGATTCTTGCATGTTAAGGCTGTTTCAACAAATTGATCATTTCGATGTACTGTATTCAACGAATCCATCTCTAGTAGCCACAGCCAAGGCCCACGCCTACTCCTAGCCCTCCAAGGTTAGCTTCTGATACAAATACATATATCAGTCTACTTCCGAAACCGCAGATGTCAAATTTAATCGCACTCTTGCCATCTCTGATACCATTACTCACGATGAAATACAGAGTCTACCTACAATTGTTTTGCATGAGCACAGCTCTAGCCCACATGTCGCTATGGTTTCCACCTCCTCTAGGTGGTGCTAAAGAAGCCAACTCATTAACCACACACGTTGATGACAAGTTGAATTTTCCATTGGGATGTTGTGATGCAGATGGTGCACCCAGCTTGTCATCGCCCGGCGATTGTAGGGGCCATCTGGATCTACTCGGTACGGGAGAAGGTGCACCTCAAGTCACCTGGGAGCCTGGCCAGGATGCGCACTTCCAGCTTTCTGACCACACATACACGAGCGGTGCACCTGGTTCTACGCATTATGGCGGCAGCTGCCAAGTTGGTTTCTCCGTCGACAAAGGGCAGACATGGAGGGCTGCAGCTTCCTATCATGGCAATTGCCCGCACCGCAGCGAGAAGGATGGTCAGATCTTTAACTTCAAAGTACCAGTTGGTATTCCTTCAGGGCCAGCTGTATTTGCGTGGATATGGTTGAACCGCGAGCACGAGTCTTTCATGAACTGTGCATCAGTACAAATCGGCCAAGGCTCCAGCAACGTCACGGTCAGAGCTCTTTCGACTAAAGTCTCTTCTTCAATAAAGTTACCACCGACATCTGCCCATCGGTCTTATGGAGAAGATAAGACACGTATGTCAAGCATTTATGACGCACCTCATCGGTCTAGCAGCGGCACCTGGAGTGTTGCAAAGCCTACCGGCAGTTCCCAGGAATATTTGAGTCACGGACGCAGTACAAGACATCCAACATACTATTTCCCGCGTGCGATTCATCGTAGCAAAACCCTTCTGCAGCCCAGCCGCCTGCTATCCAAGCGCGCCGTTGAGATCTGCGACTGGAACTCTGCACCAACTATGAAGACGAGCTACTACACGGCCGATGCAAGGTGTGCGGCCAATGCCAAAACAAATAAGCCAGAAAGTGATGACTTTGAGGTCGGCTGGAGCGACGCTTGTGGTATTGTTGAAGGTGACGGGCAGTATCCTATCAAGGACATTGACTGCTAAGAGCTTAATTAAGAATAACTTAGAGCTAGAGTAGACAGTAAACTAAGGAGCTCAGCCTTCTCTTGTGTCTATGAAATGGTAGGCTCTTCTTACTGAGCAGATCAGAGATCACTAAAATCCGCTCTAACATCACGATGAATCCTTTAAGTTATCCGTGATACGTGATATACTGTTTACAGTTTTGTAAAGCAAGATGCTATTTATTAAGGACTTGCATGCTAGCATTTTCTACTGCTCTCTCGCGTACCTCTAGAACTGCTCGCAACAGCAAGTAGAGCAACTAATTATACGATTAGAGATGTTGTGATTAGCTGTCTTCTTTTGCTATATCTTATCTATTAGTGTAACGTAAGTTAGAAGCGAAAGCTGTTACACGAACTCTTAGCGTAGATCACCGGAAACTACGGACTATCTGAACAAAGAAATGATTCAAAGACGTAATTAAACACAGACGAGGGCTAGTGCTGCGCGAAAAGTAATCCATCTCTATTCTGATGTTCGCGACGTAGCTAGTCCATTCTTTGTACATGCGCAATATTTAAGTCAGTCTTAATCATAGTAGACATACTCTCGCTAAGGTCTTTAGTTAATACGGACGACATGCAGCATAGAGTTCTACTCATTATCTGCAACCTCTCAGCGTCTATACTCGCACAGACGACAAATCTAACTTTACAGAATAACCGCATCCAGACCGGATGTACACCGAAGGTACTGATTATATAGTTTGGCTGTTACAAGCTCTAATTAAGTTGGTACTATAGATATACTTCTGCTCAGACCAGTCATGGGCAAACTGTCAAGCACCAATCACGTCCTCAAATCGGTGCATCGCTATGGACCGTCTCAACGATGTCAAATCAATCGCAGTTGATCTAGGTCTATGTTGTCGATTTTACACGTATGTCTATTTCCGCTTCTTCTTTTAAATTCAAGAATTTTAAGTAGGTTATCTAGGGATGACAAATGCACCACTCGATATAAAGATAATGGCAATAACGCAATTTGGTACCCAGGCATGGGATTTCTTGATGAAGCAACAAAAGATAAGCTAGGTAGCTATATGTGTAAAAACGGGACTACTGTTGCAGATTGTCCAGATAGTAGCGCAGTAAGCGGAACTCTGCCTGCAAGTTCAGCAAGCGCTACTTTATCTCATTATTCAGCATAGTTAGTACAGCAGCGAAGTCAGGTATTCGCAAGAATTCTTCACCTGACATCGATAAATCAGACCAATTCATTTGACTGAGATTACTGCACTCTTGTCCGACGAATTTCTATGACCTGTCTTAGTATTACCGATCCCTCTCAAGTCCACTCGATCCCAACCGCTGGATCCTACATAACGTCCTCCCCTGCGTGCTGGGACACCCTTCGTGCTGAGACACGAACATCATTTTCTCATTTTGAGTTACAGATCCCTTCTTCCAGGACCTTTCATATTGCGGTACACTGCATCCAAGGCCTCAAACACCTAAATCCATCTAAGACCGTCCCAACCGCGTCTGTTGGATGATAGTGACAGTGCGAGCGAAAGCCGCGCACCGAATCGCTGGAATACTCTGAAACCACCTTGCACGCAGTATCCCAGACCTCAGAAGACAACCTCTCACTACAAGGCCTGTGCGCAACAGCCACCCCTCTCGCCAGTACGCCCTCCAGCTGGTTTGTGCTCGGCCACCGAGGCCCTATCCCTCCGTCTTTATGACTCCCCCAGGTGAAGGCGCTGCTGCGTTGAAGACACGAAGCAAACCTCGCTACGCTATCGCCGCTCTTGGGCGAAGGTCCTGCCATTCGTAGCTCCAGCACGACGTATCCATCCCGCCACCGCCAACGTTTGACAATAAAGCATGACCGCGCCGCCTCATAATGCATGCTGCTGTGATAAGAGCACGACATAAAACGATCTGGGCTAGAGCAGCCTAGGCCCTTCCTGCTCTCCCGAGTGAGCCACCACGACACTCGCCGTTCGAGGTCCACAATGCATGTGATAGACGTGTCGCAAACGCTGAAAACTGCCGTCCAGTCAGTCCTGCACTCTGTGTGAACAGGAGACACGCATACTGTTGTAGTGCATCCGCACATTATTCACCTCCAGCGCACATCCTTCCAATGCCATGTGCACGTCAAACTCCAGACACTCTAGCCATTGCTTTATATGCTTTGCTCTTAAGGACCGCCACAGCCGGCACACCTGTCCCAGTCGTAAGACGTCCACAAATGTTGTACCAAGAATAAAAATCTCCATCACCATGATCCATACCTCCGGTGGGAATAGCACTCGTGTCTGCGCCGCTCGCCCACGCCCGGCTGCGGAGTTTCACCTTACGCGTATCGATGACTGCTTACGCGAGTGGCGATGGCGCCTCCCCGTGAGGTGTCCCAAGCATCTCCACAGAGCGTGCAAGCTCATCTGAAAAGAGTATGCCATGGGTGAAGGTGATATCGTAGCATGCCAGAAGCTTCACGTCCGTCCTTACAGATTCCTTACTCGTAGGCGATGGGTCGCAGACTGGCGCTGGCCCCGATCGAAAGAACGGGGTGAATTCGAGCTTGCACAGGTTCTCCTCCGTGAAATTCAGGCGAGGGGGGCTGTGGTCGTGATGGGAGAAAGCTGGCAAGTGCAGATACACTATGCAAGGACGCAGAAGTCGATCTGTGCCGTTGCTTTATGTAGGCGGGCTGAGAGACGGTGCACGGCGCTCGAATGGAGGACGGGTCGACGGTGTGAGAGGAGCACGAGAGCAGCGTTCAGCACAATGTTAGCAACAACGAGTAGGCGAGGTGATATTCGTGGAGAGTAGCGAGACTTCGCGTTCACGAAGAGCCGGGAACGGAGTATTGTGCGACTCGAGGTGATCTCATTTCGTGGACTAGCGGGGCGACTGATCGTCCCGAGGTTGTGAAAGCGCTTGCTATTAGTGCAAGGAATAAATTACCACTACTACACATCGAGCGACGTGAGGCGGCGGTGTTAAGATCGTAGATATTTATCGCTACAGCAGCAGACAGGGTAGTTCTCGTTACGTAATGATACGCTAGACAGTACCACCACCTCCTCAAAATGACTGGGACACTTTTGAGAACAATAAAATAAAGCGCAATAACGCAACGGCGCAACGACGTGCAAATAAAATGCTGCAACAAGGCAGACCTGCATCACTACTTCGAGAGGACCTTTTTCGATTATTACGACGTTGTGGCTGTGCTGTTGTGCTGCTGCTAAACGGCACCCCTTATTTTGTGTCCCTTCTTTTCTGAGGAGGGGGTGGTATTGCGTTCTTAATTCTTGAAGCCTTCCTCTGTATAATACTGTAGTACCTAATTGCTACAGAGGCGCACCACATGGGTCATACTACAGCACGAGATCGTTCTTGTTCTTTGAGAGCAAATGTACCGTTACTATACCCTAGTTTCCTGGCAATGATGCTTCATTATTGACCGTTTTGTTCAATCGACGTTGGATCAATTGATCATAGCAAGAGTTGAGATGGTATGATCCGTAAGTTTTCAACTATGGCTATGAAAACGCTCAGCCTGCCAAGTGTGTCTGATGTCGGTCTATTCTGCCAACCAGTTGTCTACATATAACCTGTCCACGCTGTGCTCTTTCTAGGAGCTCCGTCGTAGAGGCGATGTCTCTCTTGCATCTGCCAATCGAACTAATTTTCCAAATCTCGGATCGCCTTTCTAGTCGAAAAGATCTCAATGCCTTTGCACGAGCCAGCGTCTGCCTGCATCAGTGCCTAAACAAGGTACTCTACAAAAACGATCACGAAGAGCACGGCTCTTCAGCGTTATATTGGGCTGCGGTGCATGATCGAGCCAAAACAGCTCATATGTCACTCATGTCAAGGCCTTCAGTTCAACACCTTCACTTCGCCTTGACGACAGCGACACATCATCGATCCTGGAAACTTGTGAAACTGTTGGTTCAGAGTGGTGCAGACGTAAATGCAGCGCTAGATGAATTTTATGGCACAGTGCTTCAAATAGCTACATGGGGAGGCAGTGAGGACATTCTCGATTTTCTACTCAGCAAGGGTGCAGAAGTGGATGCCCAGAGTGGTCACTTTGGAACAGCACTCCAAGCAGTATCATGGCAGGGCAATTTTCGCATGGTCAGAATGCTTCTGGAACACGGTGCAGAGGTCAACATACAAGCGGGGTACCATGGTACCGCACTTCAGGCAGCATCAAGTGCTGGCCATGTAGAGGTAGCCAGACTATTACTAGCTTGGGGCGCTGACGTTAACGCAGCGTGTGGTCATTATGGTAATGCACTGCAGGCAGCAAGCTGGGAAGATCGTAAGTACCTGGTGAGGTTACTTTTACGTTATGGTGCAGATATCAACGCGAAGGGCGGGCACTATGGTACCGCACTTCAAGCAGCATCATGGGGAGGGTCGTACGATGTAGTCGAGCTACTGATTGATCAAGGGGCAAATATAGATGCCTCTGGTGGATACTTTGGTAATGCTCTTCAGGCAGCTTCATGGAGAGGGCAGACACAGATTGTGCGTCTTCTGATTCGTAAAGGCGCTGATGTTATGGCGCATGGCATATTTGGAACTGCCATCCAGGCTGCTGCAAGTGCAGGAAATGAGGATGTTCTAGGGATACTGCAGTCTCAACATTCCGTCCCATTCTGTGCTCATCCCATGCGGTAATTAGTCAGGCGATCTTTAAAGGGAACGGAGCGACTCAAGTACTGTACGTCAATTGATTAGCTTTAAAGCTCGTTGTGCTCTGCGGTATTGCAAAATGTCTTCAGATTCGAATGATCCGCCGAGGTAACTCTCAACAACTATCAATTGATTGAGTTGTTCATCTCAGCTAGGAATAGAAGTCGCAACGACGAGCGGCAATACTACTCAGCTCTCTGTCGCTTGAGTCAGTTGCACCTTTCCCTTGTAATATGCAGGCTAATCGAAAAATCTCACAAGGGAGCTCATTGGGTCTATTTCCATCAAAAGACTGCCACTTGCCGAGTCCGAAAGGCGCATCTGGCGACACCACTCCAAAATAGCGATTTTCTTAGACCCGATGTAGCTTCGCCGCAAAAGAATCTTCCGGAGGAGTCCGCTGCAGAGACGGAGCAGGTGTCCAACGAGAACATGGGCCCTTGCAGCCGACGCATTGTCGCGACTTCTTGTCTACATTCCCACGCAGAAGACTCCAGTCGGCAGTGATTTCCACGCCTGTCGAAATAGCAGCGTTAGCAAGTAGCATGACGCGGAGTCTGCAACCGATGATCTGTGGTGTGAAACTGGCACACGGAGTGCAGGAGTGAGGGACTAGGCGAACCCAGTTTCCACGATCATCCCAATGCAGATGACATATTGGTGAGCGACGCTCTTCTGGCCAATGCAGCTCACAGAACGTGCCACTACAATCATCGTGATCAAATGGGTGCAACATCCCCGTCAGCTCGCCAATATAGGCATGGGGACTGAATGCCACGCGAGAGGCAGTTTTAATCGTTTGACCCAAAGGCCCAAAAGACAATCGGTAAAAGTTGAGGCCCAGCGACCGTACACACGCACAGCCCCGCTCAGCTGTAGCTTTAATGCAGGATGCGGAAGCGTCTGGAGTCAAAGTGAGATCGGCAGTCAAACCCGACTGCTCTGTTGCGTCGGACAGTTCTTTGGCGACGACATTTTGAGCGAGATACTGCTGTGGCTTGAAGAGTAATAACGCGTTGTGGATGTCGAATTCATCATCCTCAGAAAACACGGGTGTGGTGCCATGCGACCACTCGGAGCGATACTCGAAATCTGCTTCGATATCACCAGGGTTGAGGAGACCGTATTGCAAGGCAGTGTCGCGAAGGATTCGCTGGACGAGTCCAAGCGCAGTTTCACACAAGCTCTGCAGTATAGCCTTGCAACTGGGGTCTTCCATTGACTCTTTCACGAGGTTTATAAAAAGCGCAATCTCTAACTCGGTCATCTTCACTAGGGCGCTTGTACAGAGGAAGTAAGGGGTGACGGACTGGAGCGGCAGAAGCGCGAGAAGACCAGGGCCAAGGGTGCTACAGAAAGTGATCCACTTCCTACCGACCGAGAAGTCACGAATGAGCGTCCGTCGTGTATCTGGAGTATCTCGTATCTTTTGTTCGTGTAGAATTCCAGAGATTACCTCAGGGGGCAATTTCTGAGCATCGCCTTTCTTCTTGTCAAGGAGAGAGACATAGGCATACGTATTGACGCGCGCGCGCAGGAGAGGCAGATTGGCTTGCTCAGAGGAGGTGTTTGCAGCGTGGCGGTGCGCCGCAGCCCGGCGTGAGTAGGTTGGGTTCGAGGAATTTGTGCTGACTGTGACGGTCTCGAAGACGTTGTGGTAGCTCTGTCTTTGCGCAGATAACAGTACAGAAAGCCGTGCGAGTGTTTGCTTACTAAGGACAGACACAAGAACACTGGCAGAGCTTTTGCGAGCGAGGCGATGAAAGAGATGCTCCTGTACTTGTAGACTGTATCGTTGCAGCTCCACTATATCGAGGATAGCAACATTGTCCCGGCTCTTCTTATGTGGTTTCTCGTTATCCGCCTCCTCTTGCCAACGGCGCTTGTTTGATCGAAAATGGTGTACACCTACAGAGTCGTCCACGTTGCATATGCGGCTAGAACAGAGAACATAACCATCAGGACAAGCAGGAATTTTGCTATCCATAAGATTTATGGCTTCGGCCATATTTGCGCCCATGTTGATGATCTGGTGATAGGATGTCGGGGTTGTGAAGACAAGCTCCCCAGGGTAGCACGCCTTGATGTGATACCTCACTCCAAGCTTCTTGAGCACACTTGGCGCAAGTAACACTGACAGGTGACGAATCCATTGTGAGCATCCAGTCATGGATCCAGGGAACATGGCTTCTAGTCCAGCCTCAAGCTTCTTGTTCGATTCAGGCTCGACGCTAAGCCATAACTTCGGATTGCCATGCAGCATAAGGTTAATAGAAAACCAATGGCAGTCTTCGTTGTGCATGGCTGTTGCGGTCTGGCCTTCGGAATAGCTGGCATAGATGTAGCTTGAGTTGACACCATCGATCACTGCATTTAGGGACTGCTGCATGTATGGACCAGGAGTGAGCAAGTCAGAATAGCGGCATTGTTCTCCAAAGACTTCTTGGCTTGTGCCGATCAGGTACCATAGTGGCCTTCCGTCCGCAGAATCGGGCTGGCAAAAGGACTCGAACATAGCCTCCAGTTGAGCGTCCGAATACTCTTTTATGGTTGCATTCATGACATTGGGGCAATATTTGGGCTGCGCAACTTTATTCGATCTTTTATTCGATATTATGTTCATAACACCCGGCTGGATGAAGGAAGCTGTATTGTATTTCAGTTTCGTTGTTGTGCGTTTGGCATCCTGTACGCTGTGGGGGTCAAACTCGAAGCTCTGCAAGCAGAAGCCTTGTAAACGAAGATGGCACATGCCAACGCGACGCACGTCTGATAGGGAAGAAAATCGCTCTAGAGTAGAAGCCGTGTATAACCCCAGGTCGGTCAGTTCACACTGGTAGCTTGGTACAGCAAACACAGCGCAAGTCGAATCGAGTGCCCGGGCCGGTGCGAGTGGATGCGGCCCGTCCCTCGGCTCCGTATCCAGCGAAGGAAGGCCTTCTTCAACAGAACGGACCGTCTCGTCATTCGTCAGCATTTCTTCATCTGCAACCGTCCTCTCGACATCCGCAATGATTTGCTCGTCATATGTTGCTGTCTCCTCTTCTTCCGCCTCATCCTCTTCCTCGTCATCCCAACCATCTTTGTGTTCTAGCTCCTCTCCTACTGGAGCGGTATGTTGTTTCACTCCGCGTGTTTTGCCCGTCCTTGATCTGAGGCTTCGTTTGCCGGCCGTCGACGGTGGCTCCGTAGTCTCGATCGATCCGAGAAGTTTCTTTGCACGGAGAATGACACGGTTTGCCCGGATTTCAAGTTTCGAGCATAGATCGGCCGGCAATGTGTTGGTAGGTTTGCGGCGGTGTCGACCAATCTTAGAAGCGGCGGGATATGAACAAGCCTGGACCTCCGCCTTTATAGCCCTGATCTCCTCCGCGAAGTTTTTCAACTCTTCCAACAGTGAGTCGAGAGATTTGGTATAGAGGGTAAGTGAGGTGGCGCTAATGGTCATGGTGTCGTTGAGCGACGTGTACGAAGTGCGCATTCCTCGCACTTCAAAGTTCGCCAAGAAGATCGGACGCTCAGATCTTGTGGTCTGTGCGTATAACATCCATTTCGTAACACGTGATCTCTGCAGCAGTCACCATCGTATTCATGCAGCCCCACCCATTCATCAATTATTGTTTTGTGCCGCCAATAACTTCGTTTTCCGGTATGGACAAGCCAATCTCTGTCGGCGAGTAAGGACGTCGTTGTGGAACTATGAGTTGGGTTCAAAGTCTCTGGCCTTTTCTGCATCGTTGCGGAGCCGCGGTTTGTCTGAGCACACATTCCATTTCTTGCGCCCCACGAAGACGGATGTTTTTGGGTTTTAATAGAGAACGGATGTAGTATGCAAAGAGCTCACTAAAGTGGATGAATATGGTTGACTTCTTGTCAATAAAAAAACTGCGATCAGTTCTTACACCAGTTTTTCACCCACGACCAAAGTCTCAAGAGATCTGCTGTAATTGTGGCGCTTCGTTACAAAATAAGGTTTATATACAACTGGCATTTAGTCTTTGCGATGGTACCACCAATGTCTCTCGCCCTCTTACCCGTCGAGATCCTTGATGAGATTGGTGCCAGTCTCTCCCTATCTGATATTGCCGCCCTTGTCAGGGTCTCACGACAGCTACATAATTCTCTGATACGAACTCTTTACCACTTGGCTCGACAGCACAGGACGTCTGGCAGCACTGCCCTCACGAATGGGCTACATGATGTAACATTTTGGTATGACGAGTGCAGCAGCAACTCTGTAGCAGAATGGGCTGTCTTGCGCCAGCGTACCTGCACGTTCCAACGGCTCATACATGATCCCAAAGTAGATCTATTGCAGTGCGATGGTTACGGTGTCACTCTTATGCACAAAATTTCTGCACAAGGCATCGCTCAGTATATAGAGCCCCTCGCCGAAAGGCTCAAGTGCGCCGGAATCGACCCTTTCAAGACTGACCATTCGCTACTCACTCCGCTCCACTATGCAGCCGGACGTGGTATGACGCAGGCAGTACATGTCCTTATAGCATTGGGCGCGGATGTGTCGGCGGCGGATCATCATGGTAACACACCCCTGCACCTTGCAGCAGTGACAGGGTCCTACGAGGTGTTCGCGCGACTCGTCCAGGCGGGCGCGGATGTCAACTCTGAGTGTCGTTTTGGTTGGGCTTCCGTGGATCAGGCGAGCATATCACACCATCATATTGCAGTAGATGAGCTTCTAAGACTTGGCTCTCGCTCTCCTACGTGGCGACAAAGGAAGAATGCACTCACCGAGTTCATGCAACTGTCGCCTTGTCCACTATACTGTTGTAAGTACCACGCCAGCATTGTATGAAAATGCAGAAAACCGGAACCATGAGCCTCATGTCCTGATGTGTGCAGTGAGATCATAAGTCATTCAGATACTCCATGCATTTGATGCTCAACATGAGTTGGACGACTAGGTGAGTGCGCTGATTACCTGAGTACAGGACAATGACTTAAGAGGAAGTGACAAAGAAGTTTAGTATGATTTTGGACGAAATGACATGGTTTGGCATGTTTTTTAGTTGGCTGAAGCTGAAGTTTTCATACACGCGTTGAAGACCTTCTCCGCTTCATCATTATTCTCTTCAGCAGCGACAATAAGGCAGGACTGTTCCCTATCACAGCCTTGCTCACTCCATGTCGGCCAGATTTCCCGTCCCATTCTGCTATTCTTGACCTAAGCCACTCCTGCGCAAGATGCGCGACTATATTTTCCGATCTGCTAAGCCACATCTTACATGTCTGTAGCGTACGTTGCTTTCCGCCGGCGACGCGAGACTGAGTCTGCGGATTTTTAAACTTGGTCGTGATAGGAAACATGACAGTCTCTGTCATCTTAGCAACAATGTTTTCCACCTCGTCTTCGACCGGTCCGACGTCGTCACCTTCAACTTGGGTACTACCTCGTAGAAGAAGCGCATTCGCGATAGCAAGATTGGCCAGGACAAGCTCATTGTTGTTGCATGACGCGAGTAAATCATGAGACGCACTACTGACAATGTTCAGCGCAACACTGACGGCAAAGACGTTGTTCGCCATGACAATCAGATTCTCGAGAGACTGGATGATTGAAATCGCATGGCCCAGGGATTTATCAAGCAAGGACCCGGAAGACCCTATAACGCTGACAGTCAATTATATCGAAGTATTAGTCATCGCTTCCACACTTCGCAGCGCGCATGGACATCGTATACGCTAATAAGCGAGCTGACGTGCAATAGAGGGCCTCCACGACATGCGAAAGAATCGGACGTTTTAGGCCTTGTCGTCTTATTGATTTTCCTATATACGTTCTCTCTATGCCACATGTAACTCGAATATAGAGCAATTTTTCCTGCAGTGTGCTTATCTATTGGACTTAGTTCTCAGGAGTTTGCGGCTTCGCCGCATCAATGTTAATTCTGTTGCGTCTCTTTTCGCGTCTCAAATGAGCCATAGCTTTTTCGATCTCTGCCAAGATATTTAATATATAAGACAGCATGATGCCGTGTATTTCAACATTCGGTAAGCATGGTCGCTTGAGTCTCTTCAATTAATTCCTCTCATCTGAACATCGACATACTCCCGTGATCAGTGCCAGTCCACAGGCATGGGCAAGGCTGCGCGCGCCGCATGTATCTTTACGCCCATGGCATTGACGACCGCCTCGCTTATATGCCTAGTATTAGTCATGGTTGCACAACTCAGCAATAACAACAAGGCTCCGCTTACATCTGTGGGCCGACATTTACATTTCCTTAAGGAACGCCAACCTCTCTTCTCCGCCTTGCCTCTTTCTTAAGCTCAGACGAGCTAATGCTGCCGCAGGCAGACACAAGCAGATTTGCAGCTAGTGACGAGGCGAACACAAAAAAAGACCTCCTTGCCGCCCTGAGTGGCAGTATTTCCTCTAAAACACTCAAAGACTTCTACCTAGTCGGACTGTGGTCCTACTGCGAAGGCGACAGTGGCAACGGCATTGAGGACATTACGTATTGCTCTTCTCCTACCACGAAGTTTTGGTTCGACCCTACCGATGTGTGGGGCTTGAAAACCACATCAGTGCAGAATGTGCTGGGAGACGGCCTGCAGAAAGGACTGGATGCGTACAGAAGGGTTGTGGGATGGATGATTTGGACATTTATCATTGCGACCACACTGACTGCTGCAGAGTTTGTTACGTGCTTCTTTACGTGTGTCACTCGAAAAGCAAGCCTGCTGACATTGATACTGTCGATTGTGGGCCTCTCTTTCGAATTCTGTATCTGAGCGGAACTGATCTTTCCTAGACATCATCAGTCTTTGTCATCGTAGCCGCTACGATTGTGACTGCTGCATACGGTGTACTTGCTGGTATTTTCAACACAGCACTCGAATCATACAACCTGAAATTTTCCCTGGGTAAGGAGGCGTTACTGATCTTGTGGCTTGGTGTAGCTCTCCGGGTCGCGTCTGGTCCGTTTTGGCTGCCTACAGTATGCTGCTGCAAGCCTTAGATCGACAGAGGACTTTGTGTGCAATCGGTACAATGTTTCGCGCGTAGATTCACCTGTGTTGATGAGCTTATGCAGAGCCTAGTCCATCTGAATCATGCGATCCGCTCACAAGCACGGGACCAAGGCAGTTGTATCAGACTGGTAGAAGTGTAGGCACCGTCTCCGAAGAGCATATCTCAAACGGGAAACTGTTGCTAGAGATACCGCAAAGATCATCGGGTGGTGACATGTAATTCTTGATTTGTCCTTAAAATGTGGACTCCAACTATTCAGGGATAAGAAGTTTGTAGTCAAAATCCTTCTCTTCCTCCCCCTCTTCTTCTTCCTCCTCCTCCTCCTCCTCCTCCTCCTTCTGCTTCTTCTTCTTCTTCTTATTCCCCTTCTTCTTTGTTTCCCTCTCCTCGCGGATACCGTACACTAGGAGCTCTCCATCTCTTTCAACAGCTAATAGGTAACAATCAGCGTTCTTGTGTGGTTGATGAATGAAGTAAACTAGAATCCCTTTGGGTTCTATGTTCTTGTGTAACCCCTCCCACGGTCTTAGGAAATGCTTGACAAGGTGAAGCTCCAGTCGATCGGCAGGTGGGAGCTTTTTACTGTCGATTTGGATAGCGAGCTCCCGAGCGCCGAGCAGCAGTTCCTCGGCCTCTCTAGCGTAGTTAACGTCCTCTGCGGCGTAGAAATCGTCCCTATGCTGGTATCGGTAGTGAGCAGCGAGGCTGGCTGCTGAAATCAAGGGTCGATTTGGAGGGATATGAGCGGCCAAACACGTTTCACCTCCAATTTCCTTCCACAGACCTTCCCTAACGTCGATAGCGCTTGCAATTTCATTGCATTCAAGAGGCTGTAGAGTTGCTATTGACGGCCTTGGGGGGCGTGATGCGATGATGGCGGGAGAGGATGCCATAGTGTGCCAACGAGTAGGGCAGAAACAGCACAAAGACTGACTTAGTAAAGTGGAACTTGGGCTAACACGTCACATTACTTATGGGCTGTTTCTGTGAATGCAGTATGAAATAAGATTCTTCGAATAACCTAGAATGCGGTGAGATTGTGACTGCAGGCGCGAGGTGGCTTTCTACGAGCATTCACACAGCAAGCACCAGCAGGAGGGCAACCGGCGAGGCAGAAGGCTTAGTACCGATCCGGTCGACCCTCAAGCATTTTCTAGACATGGAAGGCGGAATCGGCCAATCAATACCTCCAGCCCACACTGGAAAGTTTGGCTTGTCAGCACGTTATACAAGTGAACAAGTAATCTACCAAATTTGCTCGCCTCAGCCTATGATATACTAAGCGTTCGCAACACGCAACGCATCAAGCATATCAGGCCCACCGGAATTGCGGCCAAGCACCGCAATACGATGACGGCCGGGATATACGATTCAAGGGCACATGGAAATCGAGATGTTGGGAATGGTCGGAAGCTATGCCAATATGTCGGCGACATGCAACGCATAACTCTACAAGGGTTCATGCGAAGGACCATGCAGCCACCTGATATACTTCACAGCGTACACTTACCTAACTTGCATGTACAACTCAGCAGGGTCCATGTTATCTGCATAAAGTTCTCCGAGGCTGCATGTTGAGCCGCATCATGCCTAATCTGGTGTGCACCGCTCAGGTAGAGCCTCGTCTATTATTGTGCCGAGCCATTAGACTCCACGCGTTTGCTAAGGCATACCACGCCGACCAGAATTGATCACGATTCAATGCAAACAAGTATGATATACTCATTGCGCATCTTCCCCGACTTCCAGCTAGATCGACCTGGGGAGGAGCGGTTGGCGTTCCAATACGACGTATCACGCACCTCCGAGCCGCTCATGCAAGTGGGGGCTGTACCAATGCAGGTCTAGACCTAGAGCCTTGCCGATCTCTATCAAGTTGCAAATGAACACGTCGACGCGGAGCTGTAAAGCGAATTTCACAGTATCGTGGCGCGCATACGTGGTGGCTTGGGGATTGCTTTCGAGGACGAAGAAGAATCGGCATCCCAAGCCAGCCCGTCCATGTACAGAAGGTGACCGCTACTCAAATCAAAGAATGTAGAAGGAATTGTTTTAGCGTGGAGGGTCTGAATATCTTCTTCGGGCTCTGACTACTTGGCAATATGCGGCTGAAACGGCGTTGTAGCTCCTGCCGTCCATTGCGCCGCTTTTTCACTGTCCAGCAAAACGCAAGAAGCCTCGTCGACAGAATAAAGGTTACCAAAACAGAATTCCCCACGAGCACGAATTCCCACCTCCTCCGACAACATCTCTTGGGCCCTTCATGGCTTCAGAACTAGTTCCTTGGAACAACTTGGCGGATCAGAATAAGACTAGTACGCCAGCCGTTGCTGGATGTTATTGCATACTACGAGGCCATTTCTCTTGATAATAAGGAGGGCGACAAGAGTTTTGACGTGATCAGAGAGAGATATGTGTGCAAAGTTCTGAAGGAGGCAGCCAAGAGCGTACCGAGGAAGAAAATAGAGCGAGCGTCGACGGAAAAGGATCTGATCAATAATTTCTCGATATGGGTAGCCTATCTAGAATTCAGCAAAAAGGATCAGTGGATCAGCTTTGACGACGAGAAACCAAGCCATTTCTACAAGCCCATCCCACCCCAGATTCTAGCGACTATTGAAACCAAAGGTACGTGCTATTAGGAACGGAATCTGCGCGGAGAAGGCTTGCTGAACTATACAAAAGCACGGTACTCTGCTACAGTTGCGCTATACAAGTGCTCATACTCACCATATACATACACCTCCAGCTGAGCCTTAGGCTGTAGACACCATATAAAGAGGGTAACTCTACTTAGTAATATTCTAGTTATTTTAGAAATATAAACTATAGAAATTTATTATAGTTCTAGAGATATCTAATACTAATAGCTATATTAGAAGAGCTAGACTTACTTACCTAACAAAAACGTACTAAAAGAAGTAGTAACGTTATATAAATTATTCTAATATTACTACTACGCTTAAGAAATTATATAAGATAAGCAAATAGAGCTAGAGAAGAGGTATTCTGCTATACTATAGAATAAGGCTCTTCTTAAAGCAGACGCGATAGTAGTAACAGACCTATTACATTATACTTACAGACTATGTTATAGGTACCAAAGGCTTAGACAGCGCGTTTTCTGCTTGTTATTCTAAGTACCTACGATTTTCTCTAATTAATTCTCGCTACGCAGTGAAGAATAGTACAATACTTAACGAGCAATAGTCTTATCTTAGTACGACAGTATCTGGTGCGATAACAGTAAATTATTAAACTGTAGCTACGTTGTAGTAATTGCATTACAACTGTAACTCACACTCCTCTCGCGCAGCTTTGGCCCAATCTTCGTCTTGGCGCTCGTACTCCTCATATTTCTCATACTTCTTGTCTTTGAATGCAAACCCGTCAAAGGTATATTCGCCATACTCACTTTTGTCTCCTAGAATAGCTTTAACAAGAGGAGGATTACCAGTCCGGAAGCTATCGCCACCAAATAATCTAAAAATGTGTTGTTCGGGAGCGACCTTAGCTCCGCGCAATGCTCTGAAATAACTTGGTAAGCGCCGTATAGGGGGGCGCAGATTCAACAGAAATATGGGGCTCAATGCAGAGGCGTTACTGATAGGGCCGCCGACTCCTCGAGCGTCCTTCTGGTCTAACGTCCTGATACTTTTCATTGGATCCTTCCAGTAGCAGTATTTGGTTTGCAATCGCTGCTGACTGTTTTCTGAGAAAACATGATGGAAGTCTTCTTCAAGGATCTCAGGCACGTCGAACTTGCCAACGGTAATGGTAAGCTGATCTAGCTCGTACACTCCTGGTCCATTGTATCTTCCACGAAAGCTCGAACGGAAGAGATTATTCTCATATTGGAGGTCGCCAGCGCGGTCGTACACTGTAAGCACTATGTGAGGTCGTGCAGCATCCTTTTGAGGTTTGCTCAGCATGTCTAGGCCAGCCCCTATCAAGACTATGTGTGCTTGTTTGGCGCTGCCACATTCGAGCCATTCTTCTGTCTTGAATATAGCACTCCATATTATGTCATACGGCTTTGGTTCGAAGATGAAAGACTTCGCTGCACTGAAGGCGGAGGATGAGGGAAGGTGAGACTTTGTTTTACTCCAAAACCCGGGAGAGATCTCACGAGTCGAGGCCATGTCCTCGACCTAATCTCGGTCTTGCCCCAGTTATATATTCGACGAGGTATCGTTAAAATGCAGCCCGCCATTTTCCGCGTTCGCTGCGAGATTGGGCCAACTAAGGCACAGCCACATCCGTAAGCCACAGGACATTGTTCTGATTCTTTCCTCTTTTCCGCTGTAGGGACACGCAACATATTTGGACTGCTGGTGGATGTTGAGCTTGTTCTTCAAGTGCGCCGCAACAAATGTGATATTTTGTTTGAACATCCATGGTCTTATTTCGGTAAGATGAATCGGGACATGTTCGACACTGTCGGGCTTGGAGGACTAGATCAGGCTGCTACATGCGGCATCAACGAATACCTTCTGGTGTATGAGAGACCATACGGCTGCATGTGCCCTCCATGCTACGAACGCTATAACAAAACGCCGTGGAGTGACTTTCAGATTATCTCATGAATCAGACGCTCCGCATCCGTGCGCTTCGCTTCGCGAGGCTAATATCTAGCGCCGAGCTTAAAAACTCCTCGGTACTTCTGGACCAATCAGAGTCTTATCACGTGGATAGTAGCGACGCGGATGCGGAGCCGTCTGAGGAAATTTGGTTCCTCGTTGTATGGTAACTGCTCTTAATTTTCCACATTGCACCAACCTGTCTATCTACAGCTCAACACCACAACGTCATAAAAAGCTAGGTGTCGACTCAATTTATAGAGCTCGTAATTCTCATCCTCCTCATACACGTCGATACTAACTGCCGCGTAGCTTGATGTACAAAGTACCGCGTCAAAAACAAGAAGTTTTTTGGGTTCAGCCTCTCCCAACACCCCGCCCTTTACACACTGCCACCACAACACGTTGTGTACGCTCCAAACCTCGTTGCGCATACTCCTAGACTATCTTTTATACTCCTAGGAACTCCTAGGAACTTCTGGGCCAATCAGGGTGTAGCTGTCGGTAGGCTGGTGCGCAGCAGCAACACTGCCTCTACCATCACCACCGGTGTTCCTTAACTTCTTGGTACTTCTAGTTACTCCTGGGAACTTCTAGGCTAATCAGGTTGTAGCTATCAGTGGGCTGGCGTGCAAGCAGTAACACTACCTCTGCCACTGGTCTTGCTCGACTTCTCAGTACTTCTCCACGTGTTCTGGAACTTCTGGTTACTTCTGGTTACTTCTGGTTACTCCTGGTCACTCCTGGAAACTTCTGAGAACTTCTGGGAACTTCTGGGAACGTCTGGGAACTTCTGGGAACTTCTGGGCCAATCAGGTTGTAGCTATTGGTAGGCTGGTGTGCAGGTCGTGTTATTGCCTGCACCACCACTGGTCTTCCTCGACTTCTGGGTACTTCTAGACAGATTAGCGTATCTCAGTAACTGTTACACACTCTTTGGCTAATGATAACTTGCAGACTTCTAGGTTACTTGCCAATCTCTTCAGCGAACTTCAGTAAGGTCCTTTGCCAATTACCACCTTCAGGTTACAACTGCAAAGTCCTGGACCAATTATTTCAACATGCCTTGGCGGTCGCGAGATAGAAAAGGTCGAAAGAAGCCAGATAAGCGCACGAGGCGAAGTCGCGCTATTACAGCCCACGTTCAGAGCACTCGTACGGTTAATACTGTACTTCGGGATATGATAGATCGTATTCCTAACACAGCACTTTCGAACTTGCCAGAGATAATAGATCGCGCTCGTGATCGCAGTGTAGTAGGGCTACAAGAGGAGGTTGTGCAGGCGTGCTTGCAGCGCATTTTGAACTATGGGAACTCGGATAGTCGACGTCCACGGGTGGAGCAGGTCCGTACACTGAGGCGACTGATATTCGCACGGAGCGATATACTTTTAATCGCTCGAACTGGTTTTGGCAAGAGTGTAATATTCCACGCCTATTCAATCCTGACGAACAAGATCACACTACAGCTGATCCCATTGTCAAAATTGGGTGACGAGCAGTTAACGGAGATACGACGTTTTACTTGTGCGCGACCTTGTCTTATTGACGCAAAGACGAGGTCAGAGGAGAAGGATATATTGGCGAGAGTGGCAGCTGGCCAGTACACCCACGTCCTCCTCGGGCCAGAGCAGGCATCTACTCGCGCCTTCCGCAAGATACTTCGGGATGCCACATTCCAGGCTCGGGTTGGATTAGTGGCTATTGATGAGTGCCATCTGATTATGCAGTGGGAGGAGTTCCGACCGGCTTTTACACTCATAGGAGAGCTACGGTCAATCTTACACGAGCATGTTGTATGGTTTGGGTGCTCTGCAACTCTAGACCGCGTGAGCGAAGGCCGAGTACTTCGGACTGCTGGTTTTAGACCTGTCGGCAATCGTATACACCAGACTGAGGTCATCCGCACGTCTATTGATCGACCTGACGTCGCACTCAGCGTAATTCCAATACCGCGTGGTAAACTTGTGACGTGGGATACGCTGTTTTTCCTGTTAGAGGAGGCTATAAGCGATGGCAAGGCGACACCGCATCTTATTCCAAAGACGATTGTCTTCATTGACGGGCGGAAATCTGTACATGATGCTGCCGCATGGGCTATGCGTGAGCTCCTGCGGATGTGTAGCGAGTATAGTCTGGATGGGACAACACCGAACTTGTGCGTTTCTAACGTCGTTCGAGTCTTTACTGCGCACGTCTCGCAATACGATCGGGATAGCGCATACCAGGACTTCCTTAGTCCACATTCGACTTGCCGTTTTATGTTTGCGACGACTAGCTTAGGTATGGGTATTAATATACCTGACGTTGAGCGTGTTATAACGTGGAAGATACCAATTACGAAAAGCCTTGGAGATATATTTCAGCGTGCAGGTCGCGGAGGTCGAGGCCCTGGCCGGTCAAGTATAGCATTTATAATGCTACCATACTGGCTCTTCAACACTGAGGGTACTTATAAGCCAGGAATTCAGTCGTCCCAGGCAGCTGGTGTTCCTGATAGACAGAAGCGGAAGCGAGGCGTACGCAACCAATTGCCATCTGACCGTCGCTACGCACGCAGTCAATTGTCGCAGTCTACCACCCCAGGTGATATGAGCGACTCTGGTGAGAGTGTTCAAGACGTTTCGACACAAGACGACCAACTCCATAGCCAGGAGAGCCATTGTGGACGTCAGCTCCGATACTGGACTAAACTTGAGATAGAGCAGCGCAACAAAGTACCACAACCGTGGTACGACATGGTGAACAGCCCTTGCCATCGCGAACGATTCCTCATGGACCTAGGCGAGGACCAGCTACCACTAGCGGAGAGGCATGTCGTGCCAAAAGATAGGTGCTGTTCTGCATGTAACCCAGCGCTCATTCCAAAGCTTGTCGACCCGCCTGAGCGACCGGCTCCGCTTTGCGTGCCACGCGTTGGCACCCACGCCCGAGTTGCCTTCGACTTATTTGAAGCCTTCGCTGTCGAACAGGCTAATGCAATGTTTGGTGGATCGCAGTCTCGTGTGTCTATGCCAGCTGGTGCATATATGCCTCAGGCATGTCGAATAGCCGTCGCAAACGTTCTGTGTCGTCCATTGCCAGTGCCCAGTAGTGCTGCGCCGTCAGTGTGCGACAATGAAGCGCTCAATGCAATGTGCGTCGAAGTAACTGCGTTAGCGGATTGGGATCTCCGCGCTACGGAATCCGGTCGGCTTATGGGTGTATTGCCAGGGCTCAAGGACGCAGCCTTAAAGCAGTTCGTTGAGAGACCGCAACGGCGTCGTAGGCGTACATCTGAGTCGTTGAACTTATTACCAGAACAGACACCAGTTCAATCGTCTACACAAGCCCGCACTGAGCGAGACAACCAGGTCGCTATAGAGGCTGCTAGCGTATTGTCGCAGTCTCTAACAGACGAGTCAGTTATCCTGGTCGCTTCGACGCCACTGCCCCAACCATCTGCAGTTGCTCATCCCCTGGGAAGAGAGCATACTCCCATGCTAAAAGCTACACCCACGCGCCAAACAACACCTGTTCGACGAGTCCTGCGAGAGCGCGCCCCGTCTAGCATCAATCGACAGTCTCGCCGCACACAAGGGAGAGATACTACGCCGAAGCCCCAATTACAAGTAGTTCCTACGTCTTCCCGAGGTCGCGTTCGAACATTAACGGCCAAAGGTCTGGAGAATTACCGGTCGTGATTGGCCCAGAAGTTCGCAGAAGTATACAGAAGGTCTGTGATTGGCCCAGATGTTTGCAGAAGTTTACAGGTGTTTTGAGAAGTACGGGAATAGTCCAGGAGTTTGCAGAAGTCGGTGAATAGCATCAAGGTATCGCCATTTTACTCCAGAGCAATGGCAACTTCGCCCTTGTCGTCTATTGTTGTTATGTCGGTGGCTGGGCGAGGAGTAGAGGGTCGGCATTAGACTCTGGAGCCATGGCAATATCGCCTACGTCATCCATTGTTGGTATTTTAGTGGTCTGGCGGCAAGTTGGGGGCAGTAAGTTCAGCGGTTGAAAGTTACGTTGAGGACTTGATAGCCGTGAGTTGCGATGAAGCAGGATTGATGGGCGTATAGGCCTGGTCCATATACACACAGATTCACGGATTTGATATGTTACTGACAAGTGTACTTTACTACTCATCACATGCAGCATGATCAGATGCACGTGCAACATGACCATACCCAGGAGGGTCACCTACGCCATGATTTAGAAGTCCTGCGGGCTTTGGCTATAATTGAACCAGGAGCTTGCAGAAGTAACCAGAGGATGCTGATTGGCCCAGGAGTTTGCAGAAGTAACCAGAAGATGCTGATTGGCCTAGGAGTTTGCAGGAGTAACCAGAACTTGCAAGGAGTTCTCAAGTTGGAAGGTTTATCCGAGCGTGTGCCGTAGAGTAAGGTGGTAATAGTGGTAAAGAGTAGCGATGAGTTGTGAAGTGTGAAGTGACCATTTGCGTGCTTGGTGTAAGCTATCGATACTTGTAAACCTCAACTGTTAGCACTTTGTAGACTTATCCACGTAACTCAAATCTTCTTCTTTTTTTTTAAAAAAAAAGACAACAATATGCTCTCCTCGCCCTGCCCGCCCGCCCATGTCGTCATGGCGCTCGCGCCGCGCTTCCCGGTCTCGGAAGCACAGATCTTCCGCGATATCAAAGCGGATGCGAAGATCGAGGCCGGCGTGACGCGCCATGGCGGCGTGAGGCGTAGGCCTGTATAGTAAATGACTTTGAACTTACAGATATAGACGTTTGCTGACCCAATGATAGCCTGCCGCGCCCCCGCGCCCCCACCACCACCACCACCACCACCACCAGCCTTGGGCTGCCGCCCGTGGGGCAAGAAGAAGAGGAGAAGGAGGAAGAGGAGAAGGAGGAGAGGTGGGCTGGGTTCGTCCCGTCCTCCCCCCCACCGCCTACACCAGAGCCCTGGCGGTCACCTTCGCCGCCTTTCTTCGATGGGTTCGGCGTGGGGTTGGAGGGCGGGGACGATGAGATGGAGATGGAGATGGGGCCTGTGTTTGCTTCCTCTCCCTCCCCCTCGCCGTATATCCACCTATATACACATCTGATAAGCAGCTGCTGACGTATTGTAGTGCGCCGCAAGAGACCGCGTTGCCCTCCACGGGAGGGTTACATCCGGAGGAGTTGGGCTCCCAAGCCCATCACCGATGGATTCAGTCTGCGCCGACTACGCGCCTGCCCTGGGCTCCTGAGCCCGGGGTCCCTAAAACTGTCCCGCGTCATAGCCACCGGGAGCAGGGGCGCTGGTACTTTACCAGCGAGGCGGCGTACGAGGCGGCGGACGGACCCGACCGCAAGGTATCAGACCATATTGGTCTGATCATGGAGACAACGCTGGGTGAGCAGCGACTTGGTGATCAGCGTTGCGAGCATTGTCAAGAGGACGACTTGCAGTGCTGGGTCTACACACGCGAGGCCATGAAAATGGTTTCGCGAGCCTCGACTACCTGCGCGCGCTGCCGCTTCACCCCCCGCAAGGGAGGTTGTAGTTTCAGCACGCGTAAGCAGTCAGGGCGCGTGGAGAAACAGCCTGCACGACAAAGGCCACTTGCTCCTAAGGGGTAGTGGCTATCGTTGGATTGTCGGTGGGAGTACGTTGTGTTGGGGGTGCGGTGTTGTAGTTCCGTCGGTTCTTCGCCTTGCCTACCTTCTGAGCTGCCCTGGTCGGTTGGATGTACCCGTATGGGTGAACAAGCCAGGTGTTAGTGATGGGGTGGCTGGCAAGTTCCAGACTATAATGCTGCAGTTGTAGTCCTGTTTGCAGGCTGCGGCGGGTCCGTCTGCAAGGCAGAGGACTCTGAGGCGAGAGGAAGTTCGTGGGTACATATTGAAGGATTTTGGCCAACCTCTACTCATCTTGCTTCGTGATGTCGTAATGTCGTGATGTTGTGATGCCGCCTTGCGTGTTACCGTACTACTCGAGAAGTTTACAGGATTTGTAAGAAGTAGGTGATTGGCCCAGAAGTTTCCAGGACTTGTAAGAAGTAGGTGATTGGCCCAGAAGTTTCCAGGACTTGTAAGAAGTAGACGATTAGCTTAGAAGTTTACTGAAGTTCCGAAAGGTTTGTACAAGTTACGTTAGGTCTACAATTGGTAGGTCGATCGCATCATAGCCTTCGTGGTAGACTTCTGCAAAAGCCTCAATATCTGTAAAGCTCTCGTTGTCCTCGTCGTATGCCTGGAAACGAGGCACTGTAGTCGTGTTACTGACATGTTGCTGGTTGAATTGATCTACACGCTCCTCTAAGAGGTCTATGCCGCATTGATAGAGGTCAATAGAGTCAAACATGCCGGAGCTGACTGCTGAATTGCTATGTCGAGCATCAGCATATCCACCAACAAACAGTTGCCAGGCAAGAAGAAACATGTCTGCAGATGCAACTGATGACGAATGAGTGCCAGACATAGTTTCTCCAAACTGCGACTCGAGCTGGTTACGCACGCAGCGGATAAGTGTGTTGCACAGCGCGTTCCTCTGAAAAGCGATACTAATGTCGTGTGTTGAGTTCTTGAGATTCCGAAGGTTGACCTTACAATGGCAGTTCAAATGCTCGAGGGCGAGATCGATAGGCTTGAACGTTGATGGCCGACCGATCCAATTGACAAGGCCAGACGACAATATAGCGCGCTGCAACTCTGGGGTATTGGCTGACGATAATATCCATCGATAGTACAGCATCTCGCGCCCGTAGTTATGCTGCGATGCACCAAGAAATACCACAATAAGAACATCCACTAACCGCCTAAGCATGCCAATGTCGCCGTACTTTACAGCCCACTGGACTGCAAGGAACAACTCGACCTCTTGCAGGTAACGGCACATCGTGCGATAATCAACGTCAGCGTCTAGCCCACGCCAGGCGTCTGGAGTAAAGGCAGCAACACGTATCTCCTCGATAATGGCCAGGAACTGAGCAGATGTAAGCGACCGCATCGCATCTTCAATGTCGTCGACGCGACCGGCGTTGCTATTAATAGTTGCGCTTAGAAGGGAACGACGTCGTAATGCTGCGTAGAAGAGCGACGCAACTCTGGACGTATAACCCTGAGTAATAATTGGCTCCATCAGATGGTACTTGATGCTGTCTCGGCTGTGCTGAGAGCGGTTCCACTGCGTAGCGTCCTTCAAAACCGTGTGTACAGTCGATTGGCCAGGGGTAGACGGTTGCCAGTGCGTGCGGATGATGGTATATAGGAGGTTCATCTGGATATGAAACCAAGCTGGTACGCCTAACAGCCACTTGCGACGATCATAGGCGCGACTTGCCTGGATCTGCTCCTGTTGCACACTACGGATCCGCCGGGCCGTAAGTTGGTCACCATGTACTAAGTACAGCCGCTCTGTAAAGTCGTCTGCAACCTCAGGCGTAGCAGATGCATTAAGCCCTAACTGACGGAGGTATATATCCTCATGTACCTGGTAGGTACCTTCAATCGTGCCTTCGTCAGCAGTGATACCTGCAAACTGCCAAAATTCAGTCTTTTGGGGTCGCAAACGATCCACGACCGGAAATTGTGGGTACGAGGTAGCTGTATCTCCAGAGAAAATAGTGCTGATTGCGCTAGGATGTAGACGTTTAATAGCCTCTGCGATAAGGCTGCGGGATACCTGCACCCCAACATCGTCTGTACCAGCAAGAGCAGGGCCAGTAACGATATCACGCAACCGTAGCGGAACACTTGGGTTATGCATAGCCTGCGTTAGACCGCTACTCGGCAGCTCTGTACAACGAACATACATAGCGTTCGTGAATGACTTGAACGTTGCTGTATGGCCTGAGTCCTCGCCTCGTTTTCGGTCCATGAAGTTGATATTATCGTATGCGACAACTGCCTCAGCCATCCGGGCTCGCTTGGCTAGCATCTCCTGCTAACATGTTATCACGTATACCACAAAGAAAACTCTGATTGGCCCAGAAGTTCCCAGGAGTTTACAGAAGTTCCCAGGAGTTTACAGAAGTTCCCAGGAGTTTACAGAAGCTCCCAGGAGTTTACAGAAGCTCCCAGATGTTTACAGAAGCTCCCAGATGTTTATAGGAGTGCCTAGGAGTTGCAAGAAGCATATAGAAAGTTGGAAAGAATGTAGAAGTAAGCTCTATAGCCTCTGATTGGCCCAGAAGTTTACAGAAGAAACAAGAAGTGAGTAGGAGTTATTAGAAGTATACAAAGAAGGGCACTTACGTACTGACGCATGCTTTGCTGCCTTCACCATAAGGCTGTTACCGTGAACATAGCTGTGGCAGAGACCAAAGCCATGCAGCGTTTCAACGACACGCCGGTTTATCCCAGATCCAATCAGATATATATCCAGACACGAGGCTAACGTATTAGATACGTGACGCGCCCGCGAGAAGCAGACCATGCTCGTAACCGCAAAAATCCTCTTCTGCACATTTGATCGAACATGCTTATGCGCTCCATACGTTTTGCGATGGCTCCGCCTATTGCTTAACAGCCTCTGGACTAGAGAGTACCACGTTGGAGCTGACCGCTGTATTATAGCAACGCCAGCAGCGTAGTCTATTGCCTCTATCGTCATACCAAGAGCGAATTTGGCGAACGGTTCTATGTTCACCAACACGTCTAGCTCAGTCGTGATGACGGCTACAATAGAGAGATCATTGCAGATGCCACGATCCCGTATTGACTGTACCGCCTTTGACATAGCTAGCCGTCGCTGATCCTGCCTACGATAATGACGATGCCGGATCTGCACCTCAGGGAGGCCATCTGCGCCAACCCACGCCCTAATCAAATGTCCAAAAGTCCACCTCATATCCCGTAGCACTGTTACTACAGCATTCAGCTTTTGTGTACGTGAAAGGCGGATTATTCGGCGGCGTGGTGTTGGCGATTCGTCGCTATTCTCGCTGTCGTTGCGGTCGGTATCAGTGTCGCTAGCTAAGGAGGTCGCATCGTCGCTATCGCTCGAACGACTTGCCATAGAATTATCAGTCATGTCTAATACTAGAGTAGCACGAGGGGTGCCATCAGTAGTAGGCGTTATGGGGCTGGAAGGAGGGTCAGATAGAGGACTGGACGGTGCCGTTTGATGAGCAATTCCAGCCATTTCTGCGCAGGAGGAGATGGCGAGTGTAGACTCAATAAATAGAGCGAAGAAGGAGCTTTTGATGAGTATATGTTTAGGGTTGTGGTAACGTTGTTGTGCGTAACAAGTATCGGGTCGAAGTTGACTGTTCTGTGCCTAACAAACCCTAGATGGGTTGCCGCAAACACCGAACCAAATTTCCTCAGACGCTCTGGAGAGCTTTGGTCTGCGCCCAACCTGATTGGCCCAGAAGTTTGCAGGAGTTAGCAGAAGTTCATGATTGGCTCAGAAGTTTGCAGGACTTCTTAGCGAAGCGCTAGCATGTTAGCGCTGCGCCCCAAAAGCTCAGCAGAGTGTCTGATTTATGAGATAAACTTTCAGATCTGACCTGATTATGCTGACTAACACACAAGCTAAGTCTATTCGGGACCGGCCGCATCACCCAGCAACAACAAACAAAACAACGCCCATGATCACTACCATCATCCCGATCACAGCCATATCTTCCCCTTCTTCTTCACTATGAAGCGTAAAAACTCCGAGAGTGCTTGCACAGTACGTAAGCGTCGCGACTTGTCGCGTAGATCGATGTCCGACTGTGGCTGCAAGCACCTGCAGTGCGTGTCTACGCTTACCCCGCCCTCGGCATCACCCACCACGAGCTGCTTTCATTTCGCACTTCAAGGAAAGCAAGGGGCAAACCCTATCACCACCTGGATTCACGACGTCAATGCGAGCCAGAACCACGACGAGCCTACCGAGCGCTTTCCAGTCGAGACCTGTTCCGTGCCTGACAATATGTCAGACAGCTCACGACTACGTCAATTGAAGACAGCGAGACGTTCGCGCTCCTGTAGCCCGACTAAGAAGAGCTCTCAGTATCGCAGCGTGGTGCTGAAGCCCGTCGGTATACTTGTGGACGTCATCCATAATCTGCCACCCGATATCGAGGCGCTTCTTCCTAGAGGTCTGCGCGACGTTCTTGATCGACGAGCTCCTTTGCTTGCTACCGCTTATACACAACTCGAAGACACTTCTGATAAATTTGATGGGAGTTACGCCTGGACAAGAGAGTTAGCAGATAAAGTCAGTCAGATCGCATCTGTGTACCGACACGAGTGCTGCGAACTGGCCGAGAAACCTGGCTCTGAGCCTGAATATCGGTCACATCTTTACGGCGACGTGGTCGAGAAACTCGCCCGATTTCCATCCTGGCGCCGCGCCCTCAGGGCCAACTGCAGCGATAAGTCCTGGCTCACCACGCTCAAGCCGCCTGCGCCGACCCGCATTCTTTCCTTGCCCTGGCCATCTCTACCAATAAACCCCGGACGGACAAAGCTTCAAGAGCACGCATCATTTGCGTCGACTCTCAATTCATTCGATTCCAACATCATACATGTGCAACCAGACAGCGATTCTACCAACCTTGCCTCACTTACTGCGTCGACCGAGCCGAGCGACTCCTCCTCTGTCAGCGATTTAGACAGTACAATCACGACTCCGAAGCCGGATATTACTGTTGGCATCTCTCGAGACGCTTTCACTCGCGAGCAGACAGGACTTCTTGAATACTGGCAAGCTAGCAAGCTAGTCCTCAGTGATCCACACGCTACACAAGGCGACATGCGCTTTCCGTTTTTGATCATCGAAGCTAAGGGGTTGGCGACAGATGGAAATCTCATAGGCGCACAGAACCAAGCTGCTGGAGGCGGGACATGTGCAATCAGATTGCTGGCTTCGCTGGCGGAGCAGGATTCTGAAGCCGCCGTACCGCGCATCGTCTTTAGCTGCACAACCGAGGGCGCCATTCACGAGCTATGGATTCACTTCACAATGTTAGACGAGGAAAACAACCCGAAGCAGCATATGGTGTGCCTAGGAGCCTGGAGGATGACGATAGAGCGACATGTTAACGAGTTCGTGACAGCACTGGCAATTATCCTCTCTTGGGGCGTGGATGTGTTCTTTCCACAGATCAAGCAGGTGCTAGATGGCATCTTGAATGTAGCAAGATCTGCCAGATAAATGTCATGTCCTATCTTCGTCACCTTCATTTGTCGCCTTTGGTGTGGTTCGCCGAGCCACGACTTACGAGGAAATGCACATTATTGTGATTGATGTTTTTCATTATGCCTACGTCGCAGTGATTCCATCACAATCGCATTCAAACTCAATTTATGTTCTGGCGTTCACAGGTCTCATACTTCTTTTCTTTGCACGATGCACTACTCAAGTTCTTGCTCCGTGGGACATTGGCTTGACGAGCTCAGTTCCACCTTCTCTTTCACCGCACAGTACTTCGTGCGATTTCAGCAATATACCCTTGAACGAGGAAGAGAAGACTAAGTTGAGCCTCGGATTTGAGTCTCAACAAGTAGCCACGGGTTCCGGGCCTTTGATCGATCTCTATTGCTCAGATCGTTCAGCACTTCTGCAGCACTATTGTATCAATACTCTCGGCAACCGTTGATCATATCCCCACCCTACAATCTGCATACGTCCGGGAAAGCGCCCTGTGTGGATGATTCGTCTACTTCATCCCGGTAGACCTCCACATCTTCCGCTGCTGGAGGTGGCCTGGTTCAAAAGGCTAATACACAGTCATACATGACATAAATAATGGAACCCAACAGTGGCTGGCTTCGACTCCTAGCGCGTGATTCGCGGGTCGAAGAACGGTGTATCCGGCATGTGCTCTCTGTCTAATTCAAGTTCCTCACACGTTGAGGCGCCAAAGTCGCAAAGCCATAGATCGAGTAGTGCCGACCCGGGCAGTACTGCTGAATCAGACCCAATTGCTTGGCTAGGTAGCCCATAGACCAACGTAATAGCAAACACGTGCTGGGCGGATTACTCGTGTAGTGTGTACATATATAAGCTATCAAAGTCAGTCATCGATACACTCTTCCTCAACATCAAGCTTTCCGCAACTACTATTCGTATCAGCACTCCTTCTGGTTAGAAAGAGTATCGCAGCGTCTGGACCAGCACGACCAATGCTGAAGGAAGTATCATTCGTTTGCGACGATAGTGGTCATGGCCTCCGTACACTCCAAGCTTCTACAGGTCACAGTCATACCCGCCCCGCCGTGATGGGAAGCAGCGACAACGACAATGGCACAAAGCATGTCACCAAGCTATCAGTGCTTCACTGGAAATCACTAGGTCAGACACGCCAACCTGCGATATCGTCCTATCCAGAGGGTCTCAAAACAGCCGCGCATGAAACTAGGCGTCGGACTGAAGGTGTTACCGTCATCAGCCAAAGAGGCGGCCTGAAACGTAAGGACACACAGGATGTGCTACACCCACGCCTTTCCATGAAGAACTCCGGAGCCAGAAGCCCTGCGTCGACCTCAACATCAGGTGTTCATGCAGCACGCTTTCTTGACAGCACAGATGCTGCAGCTCTGCAGCGACATTTGGCCCACAGACTGGCCCAACAAGAGAAGGGATACACGACCAAGAAAAGCAAGCCTTTCTACGCGCCATCTATGGCCATAACAAGCTCTGTCAGGCTAGAGAAAGTGCGCGACGTCCAACATTCGGATATAGCTCAACAGGGCACACGAGAAGACCCCATCGACCTGGATGCATACTTACAAGTCAACCTGGATGCACATGTGGTGCAATCACAAGCACAGCAAGATGAAAAGGACCCGCAGACCCGCCAGTGTGACGTCTGCGGGGATGAAGCCTCTGTCTCGGAGTTCCCTTCGCTTGCTGGCTGTAGGCATCTGCCGCAGACGTGTTCCGATTGTTACAAGAAGTGGATTGCGGCCCAACTCCCGAATAACAGCTGGAGAGAAGTGACATGTCCCGAAAAGAATTGCGACATCAGATTGACGTACTCTGACATCCAGCAAACCGCAACGCGCGAGACTTTTGAGCAATATGACACATTCATCGCGCGCGCTGCCCTTAACGCAGACCGTAAGTTTAGTCGCCTCACAGCCCTTTGTATAGTCTAACGTTCTACGACAGCCAACTTTCGATGGTGTCGAAGTTGCGACTCCGGTCAGATACACACAAGTGGCGAGGAGGGCAACATTTGCACCTGCGCCTGGTGTGGCCGTAAAACGTGCGTCGTCCATGGAACCACTTGGCACGATGGAGAGACATGCGAGGAGTATGATCATAGATCCTCAAAGAGAGCTCAGGACGCAGCAAGCGTCGCGACCATTTCCATGCTCTCAAAGAAGTGTCCTGGACCGGGCTGCCTCTACAACATCGAGAAGAACGAAGGCTGCAATCATATGACTTGTGAGTCGGCATCGGACAGGGACAACACGATACTGACAGTGTGATAGGTTCTCAATGCAAGTATGAGTTCTGCTGGATTTGTCTTTGCGACTGTAAGTTTTGCTCCAACATCTCCGCCGCTAGTAGGCTGACGATTTATAATCCTACAGACAAGGAGGTCAGAAGGCTCGGCAACTCAGCTCACGCCCAAGACTGTGATTACCATACCAGGAGGCTCAGATGACGTTCGTACGTAGAGAAGATACTGTAGCAATCGATGTCGACGTCGGCGTCAATGTCACTCAAAAGCGAGGGCCGTTAGTTCCTGCAGGCCACCCATATATATAGGTACCTACGCTGCAGCCCTGTCACCAGTTATCAAAGTCAGTTTACAGCCGTTCGTCCTGACTTCACATCAAGCATTATGACAGACAAGAACAAATCGAGTACCGACATCCTCAACTCCAACCCTATGGCTCCAAACATCTGCGCGCTTAGAGCCTCATTGCGCTCTAAACCGTCAGAGGATGACAAACTTAGAGCATGTATAGCTATCCAGAATAAGATGCAATGTCAGCGGAAACAGTCAGAACGGCTTTTCGCAAACATTAGGGAAGTTATGGTAGAAGAGTGTTATCATTTCAAGAAGAATGCGCAATCGCAAATAGACGTTGATTCAGATGCGGAGCATTGGAAGCGTTTTATTGATATCGCGCAATCCAGAATGAGCAAGGAGTGTCTTGCCCCACTTGCTAAAACAGCTGAGAGCTGGGGCATGGACAAGGTCCAGTACTACGAATGGGCTTCAGCGGGCCAGAAATACTGCCATGTACTCGGTGCTGCTGCTTCCCAGACTCCTATCTGGGAGGAGGCCTTGATTAAGCTAAATCAGCTGCTTCTACGAAGAATCACAGAAGGGCGGTCTCTAAGAACGACTGCGAACCCAATTTACCTACTCGATCTGGAGCGCCTCGTAGCTTGGCGAGGTAAGGTCGATTTCGAGAAACGAGGCCGTAAGGCATATACGTTAAGGTACGAACCAATCACCGAAGCTGATCTACCAGAGGGTTATGAACTGGACCACTTCGGACTCATTGTAGTGGCCCAATCTCAATTCACTGTGCTAGCTTGTGAAAGAACGGAAGCGAAACCATTGCGATATCTTCGTGATAGCGAGGATGGAGTAGAGATCACCACATCAGCCACATCAACAGTTCCGGTTCATCAAGCATATTCGAGGGTCTGGGAACTTATCCAAGTGCTCATGCTGCTCTGGTGCTCGCTCTTGGCTGTGTTGGCTTGGTTGTATAGAAGACCATGACGTTTCAGCAACGAGAGGTTGTACACCAATATACTAGGAGAACTGATGATAGGTTTGTGCATATATAGACTAGATATCCGCGCCGCCAGCTAGACGTGCCTTTTTCTCGTGGCAACAGGTACCATCACTAACCCTTTTCCTTTTGGAAGCACCACTTGCCGTCGAAGTATGTTGAGTTGTCTCTGTTACCTCGCTAATGCCGTTCTCGAGGCGATGAGCCCTTTTTGCCTTGGCTGTTGACGCTGCTCTCTTCGCGTCGATGCCTTTTCGAGATTGATCTCCAACCTCTTCCAACGCAGTTCGAGAAGTGTTTGTGGAGCCGTGCACGGTTTCGTCTGGATGAATGATCTCCAAAAGCACATGCTCTTCCGCATCGATACTGAGTGGGCGGTATTGGATTGATGATTGCTTGTCATTCTTGACTGTTTGGTAGTCAGGCGTGTTACCTTCGGTGATATCGGAAAGCTTACGCGTACTCAACCGAGGTATCTACAAGGTCAGCTTTGCAAGGAAACAAGTTTTTTGTTGATACATACAACATTGAAGTTGGGATCTTCAACAGTACCCTCGGAGCTCTCGTCGTCGTTGCTGTCGTGAGATACACCGGGAGGGCTTGCTGGCAGTTGGTTTGGGATGGCTTCGTTTTCTATCGCGGAGTTTGCAACCTCGGGGGATTTGACTCGAGGCATCTAGGGTACTTAATGATTCCAATGGAAATACTATGGTTGCACAAACCCTGAAATGAGATGCAAATGCTAGCTCTACTCAAGAAACGTGAAGTGAAAATACAGGACGAAGGACTCTCGTTCCTTTAAATAAAATTGGCGACAAGGAAGTGATTGGTCGATTGGCTTTCATTGGCTTTCATTTCCACATGAACTTATCTAACGCATGAATGTGGAGTTGCTCGTGTACGAGTGCGTTAAATCAAGCCAGGCCTCGTGAGGCGAGGCACAACTTCACCCTAGCCATGCATCGCGCGACACCCTCGACGAATTAGCATCACTCGACCTTGCTTCCCACATGAAGTATCGACAATGTCGCCTTTTATGCTACTGCCTAGCGTTCCACGAAAGGAGAATCTTTCAACTGTCTCCTGCCGGTTCGTCGTAGGTGCCATGGACGATGATACCCGGAATGCTCTTTGCACAGCGAGAGAACCCTATAGTAATTACTCCCTCAATTGATAGCTACCCTAACAATCCGCACCTTGGAACTTGATCCAGCTTCTTCACAATCGTATCATCGTATTCTCCCTTGTCCCAGTCAAGCGTCTCAGGTAGAGAACGTACAAAATTGGTCGTGTCGCGGAAAAGTGTAGTGCGAAAGACCTGGAAACAATGCGTGTGAAAAGCCCCCTTATGCATGAAATGCACAAACAACTTATGAACCGGGCCAGAAGTAACAACAGAAAAGCAGAGTACTGGCGGTTCTTCTGGCGGCGACCTCGACTCAGAGCTAGGATACCCATTTGCCTAATTACGAAGGTCTTGATGAATTGTAACCATTTGGATAAGGCGTTTCGCTTCAACAATGACGAAGGGAAAGCGCACACCCTTGTCAGCATGCGGACCGCTCAATATCGATGCAGACGCCTAGTGGACGACAAGACGCCGCTGTTGGCGTGCTTCAAACCCAGTGTGTGCGAACCCAATTGTTATATCCGGTATCGGCGTCGATATGTGGTAAGGGTTTGCAGTGTGAGTACTGGTTGGAGCTGATGTTGTAGATGGTAGCAGCGACGGTACGAAGCATTGAAGTGTGGCTGCAGTGGCTACAGCGTCCGTTGGGTTGAATTGTGGTAGATCGATCTGCGTTGAGCGCGGTGTGCATATACCACTTCCATCCTCGTCGTTGTTGTCGAGCGACTCACCTTGTGGCTTAAGCTTAGAATTCCAAACTGAGTCATACTGTAAGCGCACTATCACAAAGCTTCACTGTGCTGTGAATTTACCTTTCTCTGATATTTGTACCTTCAGCGTGCCATCTGTACCCTCTGCGGCCGACTGCACAAAATTGTAGATGCTTGCCTTCCATTCGCCTTTGAGCGCAGAGTCGCGTTCGTTTATGTGGGAATCCTTCTGATATCCGACTGCCAACGCGCTTGTCGCTAGGCTTTGCTGGGAGTTATGGTTCAGGATGCACTAGAGCTCATCGTCGATCGTAGTAAAAAGCAATCCGCGTGGTGCATGTTCCGTGTTCGATATGTCTGCTGGGACGGCTTCTTGTAGGACTGGGTGTCCAACATGTTCGAGAGCGTGCAGGACGTGATGCGCGACGACCGCGGCTATTCGACGTTGCGCTTCGCGGGGTAGGTGGTGCTGTCATGACCTCCAGGGTTTCACCTGCCATGAATGATAGCTGTAAATGTTGAAGTGCTTTCTGTCAACCGATGCGATGATGATCGCGATGAAGGTACTGCAGCTGCCGTTGCAGTCAAAGCTTGCAGCTGCGATAGTGCATTCGATGATGCGCGTAGTGCGTGAACGTCAGAGCCTTTGTCGTCAAAGCTATCGAAGGAGTTGGAACATGGATGCGAATCCGGCGCCTGTGTGAGAGGTGTACACCTGTGGGAGGGGCACGATGACCTAGACGCAGACCGTGGGCTAGCCACGGCCGATCTTGGGCGAGTTGTGCGATGGGCCGGAACAGCGACGCTTGCGCATTCCAATATCTTCACTAGCCGTACACTTCATGGTGGTGGTTATGTTGCGCAGGTTGCCGGGTGAACCACGGCCGTCGGACGTTGTGCGGCTGTTTTGAGGTTCCCGGGGGGAGGGGTGACCACAGCCACCCGGACCACCCAGTTCCGGCTCCTTATGTAGGTATGTATACGCGTGCCAGTTGTTCGATGAGTATATACTTAACCTGCGACGAACATTGGCTACCACTGGGGATTGTGACTTTATCCAGAAGCACCTCCTCATCTGAGTCATCTCCGAGCCATTCGTGCTTGTTCCTGCATCCCTCAGAGAGTAGCCAGCGTAGAATGCTGCGCGTTGCTTTCGCAGAGATGACCTCGTCCTCATGATCCAATTCCTTCAGACTCGGCATCTTGTATGCATAGTCGGTTTCTTGTGTACCATGGCTTCGAGAGCTGCAGACATAGTTAATTTGCGGTTTACTTCGACTCCCGCATGTTCTGTAGGCGTTGTGCCAAAGGGTTTCCACTGACACACTGGAGCTCGCGTGTGGTGGTCGGACGAGGAAGAGCAAACGACGCTCGTCTGCGCGCAGCACATGTCCGTCAGCCACAAGAGGCATAGACATAGACTGCTATATGAATGATTGTTCTGTCCTCGCAGATGGTATATCCATCCTTCCGAAATACTATGAAACGTGCACAAAACCTGATGGGCGAACAGCGGAGAGGCCGGTGGAGTATGTCGCGAGACGAAGCGTTGTAAATTGAGCATTGAACCGAAAAGCCTAAGTACATGCCAGAAAGATTGTGCAACCCAGAAATATGATACAACCCAACATCATTGTCGATCGTCTAAGTGTATTGTATCGCATTTCTGCCTTGAGGGCTAAAACGACCTCATGGGCAGTCTCGAATCGCCGTTCAATACAGCAACCCGCAATCACGTCCCTGAAGGGCACACCAGATAAATCCGGGAATTCGTTTTTTTCGAATTGAGATCTGACAAAGTCCTCATAAGCGCGTCTCTCATTATTTGCCGGCGCTGGACGTCCATGGAAAGGATAATGGGCAGTATTGATGATGTAGATGATCATACCCAGACTAAATATGTCGATTTTTGGCGATGCAATGTCGATGTGTGGGTCGAAAAATGGCTCATCTGGGAGTAGGTGCCCATTCAAGTCCAGGTCGAGGCATTTAGAGCCACCAAAGTCGGCGAGGATGAGGTCTGTACGCTGGCCAGTCCCATGTACAAGGACGTTTTCAGTGCTTAAATTCGAGTGGATAATACCATTGTCGTGAACGTATGAGACGGCTTCGGCAACCTGGAGGCTCCATTTTTCTCGCAATGTCTCATCGCTCTTGTAATCGTCGCTGTCGATGTACGATTGGAGGTTTCCACAATTTGCCTCGTCCAGCAACAACCCCTCTTTCATGCCTTCGATTGTGTAAGGGCTATGGAAGCTAGTCGTTCGAATTAGCATGTCATGGTACAGGGAAGGAGACATACTGGACAATTCGTGGATGATGGCCTAGCCGTTCCAGGAGACGCTTCTCTACAACGAAAGCATTCTCAATCTCGGCACGATATCGATCGCTGTTTGTATCACTTGGCACTTTACAGACCAAGCCCTCCTTAACGCGATACACGAAAGCTGTACGTCCTTGGCCTAGTTGATCCATGGGAAATGCTGGAGAGGGTTGAAGGAAGACAACACGAGCGGATTTAATGACGACTCAACTTGGCATCTAGCTGACTAACAGAACGTCACGTGTGTCTTGGAGGATGAGTCCATGAGTACTTGCTGAACGATTATGATATTGTAGTCAGGGGATGACGTCGCACTCACTTTGCATTTTACTGTCGCACATCATACAGATCAGAATCCACACGTTACGCTCCCCGCTTCCCCGCTTTCCCCCCTGTCTCACAACCATACCATGTGTTTGCTCTCAGTTCTGAAACTGTCAGTGTATACTACAGTTATCTCGACATCCACTCAAGTAACTTACAGGGATGGGGGCATGTAGATTGTCCACATTTCCCATCATGCTTCCCGGAGCCAGTGTTGTGTTCCTTCGTCACGTGGCCAACTCTGTTTGGGTCATCGCATGTTTGCTTGCTGCCCCATTCCTTCACGGTACATCCACAGCCATAGAATCGGGTATATTGGACATATTGGAGACACATGTCAGGCGCACGAGTGGGTCAGAAGGAATGCTATGTATTGGCAGAAGAGGCGATTGAGGTCGTTTGGGGCCGTTTTGGAGTAGGAAGTGTTTTGAAGACCGAACAACGATGAAATGTATGCTCTATTTATGTTAGGAAGGGCAGTAACAGCGCCTCGGGACAGTATCCACATTCACCGATACTTGTTTGCTACCGAGGGTGCTCATGCCTGCTGCTACAGGGTCCTTTTTGAAAGACCTGTTGTACTGGTCGGCATCAAGACTGAATGTCTGGCTGCATGTGCGAACCGACCATACGCTTGCAGCACATCATGGTGAACGATCGGCATGACTGCTTCATTACATTGCGGCGTTGAAATGGGACATCCGCGGGCATTGCTCTGTAGAATGAGGATGCCGAACAGGCGTCCAGCTATAACAAATGGAAAGAACTCGTATGCGACTCGCTTCGACTCACGTCACGGTGCATCATGTCGCATCAATCAGTCAATAGTACAAGTCTTGCCTCTGAAACTGTTGTGGACTGGTGCTCAGCAGGGCTGTGTGAGAGAACTCGCTGTCGCCTGCTAGCCCGCAACTAGCAATGACAAAGCCTCATCGGTCGCTCACAGGATGACAGGGTTTTGTGTACGAGGGGGTCAGGTAGGTAGGGTAGTTAGTGGGCGCATGGGTCTTGCAGTAGCCTGTACGGATGGCCCGCAAATATGGGAGACGTAGGGGACGTAGGGACGGATGCCGAAGCAATTGTTGGCTCTGTTGATCCTATATCGCGTGCAATTGGTTCTCAATCCTCTTAATAATGCTTGGCATCCTAAGGCTTCCCCGCTAACGTCCCCAACGTCTCCACCTCAACGTCCCCTACGTCCCCTACGTCCCCAACGTCCCCTACGTCCCCAACGTCCCCTACGTCCCCAACGTCCCCAACGTCCCCTACGTCCCCAACGTCCCCTACGTCCCCAACGTCCCCTACGTCCCCAACGTCCCCTACGTCCCCTACGTCCCCTACGTCCCCTACGTCCTCTAAGTGTACATGCGTCTAAGCATCCTACCTTCTGAAGTCCGAGTCACACACTATGACATACATGAAACGTTTCGACGCTATCTCGAAGGAAATAGAGGAATACCAAACGATCCCAGGTATTTACTGGGAAGACCTTGAAAAGAGACTCGTCATTACATGTAAAACGCTAAAACGTTATCCAAGATCATCGACCAAGCGTGCTCGTCCACTTATCAAGTTGGAGAGCCAGCAAAGGCATGCACAGAAGGTGTATCAGCGGGTTCTCCGGGACGCCCCGGCCGCATTCTTACCTTTCATCCTCACTTCAAGTCCGAAGGCCTGCGAGGGTTTCAAGGTAGCCCAATTTTGCAAAGGCCACAAGAAGGAACGCCACTATCGTCTCAATGATGACAACAAGAAACTCCTCGAGGATATAGCGGACAGGAATGGACTCAATCAAAGTTCACACTATCTGGATCTCATGGAGATACTGTTTCCAAAGGGTAACTATACTCCTCTCTCCAGCAGCCACGCTGTCAAACATTACTAAGCGACAATAGATTCCACCTCGGAGGTCGTACTTGATTTCAAGCCTAGAGAACTGATAGAATTCCTCGCCACATACCCGACTCCACCACAACTACGGTTGAAATGTCCTTTTTTAGGGGCGCCACTGCCCCACATAGATATAGCTCTGGATACAGGGATGAAAATCAGGGTTGAATTTTCTCATGAGCTGAGCGTTGCTTTCATCAAGCATATCAACAACAGTGCTACGTAAGCGCAGTAGGATAAGCGCATTTCTTGCGCGCATTCACGTATATCTGCCGTAAATGAACGATACTTCCACAATTCTTATCACAATTCAAATAGAACACATTATCCATCATGCTTTTCTCTGAAGCGTCGAAATGAAGCTCTTCCCAAACACATCCCCGTCTGACCTGGTTCTATGAACACAATGACAGCGCCATCCTCTTGCGGCCCTGTCACTATGTTTAGTACCTCACCACCGGTGACCCGGATCGCCCCGGCCGTTCCTTTTTTTCTGACTAGTACGGCGCGGATGTCGGATTCAATCTCTAAGAAGGTTTCACCTATCGTGTCCGTAGAGTCAAGCGTGAACGCGTAGCCCATCTACACTATGATCAGCGATATACATATCAATACATCGTAGCAGCATACTCTTTCTTTGACCTTGTTTTGGAGCATTTCAATATCCTCGGCAATGTCATCGACTTGTATCGTTTGGCTCCCCATGAGCCCTGACGGTTTCGTCGCAAGAAGTGTGGAGGATCGAGTGGTGCTACGTGATGGGACTGCGGGATGCTAGGTGATGGGATCGCGGATTGAGGATTGGGCTGAGGAGGGACCTGCTGTTGGACGTTAGGTAACAACTCGAAACATCGTCGAAGTGAAAACTTGCCTCGAAGCACGAACAGCGGATCACAGCTGCAAAGAGACGTTCAGTCTAGGTGCTCAAGCTGGCACAAGAGTAACGGTGCAACCATGAAGAGCCTAACACGTGTGTCGTGCTGTGTTGTGCTGTGCTGTTAGCCTGATGCTGCCCGACGTGTGCATAGCTCTACCAAAGAGGGGCAGAGCAGTCACGTGCGCAAATCCTCCATCAGACAAGAGCAACTCGGAACAATAATAATCCGGCGAAATTGTCAGAATTCTGAGGAACCATAACATACCACACACATCTTTGAGTCTAGCTCTCAGACAGCGGCCTGCATTCACGCGATTTGCACCGCTCGCATCTGCAGAATCTTGAAGCTGCCATTCCGTAATGAGATCGTGAAAGAACTAAATAACCAGACATGGGGCACAGAGTCATGTCAGTCTGTAGACAATCGGTGACTTGAACATGTGAATGAGGTTTAGCATCGCGGGGCTAGCGGGCGCATGGTAGCAAGTTCCGACAGTCAGAGGCTAGCCTTCTCCTATTGGCTAGTCGATGCTACGTCCCCTACGTCCCCTACGTCCCCTACGTCCCCTACGTCCCCTACGTCCCCTACGTCCCCTACGTCCCCTACGTCCCCTACGTCCCCTACGTCCCCCACGTCCCTGTTCCATACACGACTCTCTTACTCTTCCAGACCTGGGTCGACGCTGTCGAATAACCTTTAACAGAATGGACTAGTGTAAGATTAGCCTTGCGGCTGTCATCGTTGCGGTTGAGATGGGAAGCCATTCGTTATGCAAGCCGCTTCGTAGATGTATGTTCCTGACGGTAAGATACCGACTACTTCTGTAGTGTTCTTTGTAATGATTGGAGTATCTAGAGGAAGATGGTAGTGGAGCGAAGCGTGTTCACGCCATTTCAGGAATGTCTGTGGTCGGTGATCTATCCGCTCAGCAAGCCACTTCACACCAGCAGAGCCATGATATACCCACATCTGCAGAATCCTTCGACATGGCCGGGAAACCTAGATGAGGATGGGTGAGCTGCATTGATCGTGCAGTTGAGCGTGCAGTGTAGCCTGCAGCGTACTTTTGGCAGGATACATAGAACTTGGACAAGGGTGGAACAACGCTGAACTTGAAGCATAGGACCCGGGTGTTGTAGATCCGCAAATGCTATCCGCTCTGCAAGCCACTGACATCGACTATGCAACCACTTCTGCAGTATCCTTCGACATGGCCGGGGAATCCAGATGAGGATGGGTGAGCTGCATTGAGCGCGGCACGGAGCGTGAGCCCACGTACAACAGTCACTCACTCCAAGAGCAGCGGACTCTCCGCTGCGTTCGAGATACTTTCTCAACTTGGATCTCTTCTCCTCGTCCCCTGCTTGCAATCATCAACACCAACCGTCCTGAAATAGCCATCTCCTCTCAAGGCAAGTTAGCCACCTCGCTCACTCCTTTACTGACAAAACTAGCTCTTTCTTTCCGCTATACATCGCCTTCCATCGACGACCCCTTCTTTGTGTCCAGAAGACAACCATTAAGGTATGTTGGCCGTTCGCACTTTTTCCATGACTGATAGAGATAGCCCTTGATTCTTTCCGCATAAAATTACCGCCCTACAACTTTACTGAACGTCACCTGTGTGAAGTTCCATCCATCATGTCCAGCAATCAAACGAACACCGCTCTAGCAGATGCTACTAGATCGTCCACCCAGTCGGCACCTGAAGCAAGCAATAGCAATCAATCGACTGAGCACGACACCCAGCACAATAATACACAACCTTCTGCCATCGTTACAGTGGACTCCACGAGTGATCCTGCGGTTCGAGGTTTTCATGAGGCTATGAATCGCCCGTCTTCCAACGGGGTACACCACCATGACTCGGCTCAGTGAACAGCTTTCGACTACAATGGGTAGTTAAAAGTGGTCTATCGCGTCCGTGCGGGAACACCAAAACTTCACACCTCAATGAAATTCTCACAACGACGCTTAATTTTCTTGGAAAAAAGTGAGAGGCATGGAAGAACTTGCGTTCTCTTTTGAAGAAAAGGCGTATAGCCTAGAGAGGCGTTGTGGTAGGGGTGCTATGGGAAGGACCGAGGAGGGGCAGCTCGCTAACGGTCACGTGAGCGATAGTCCACCTTTAACCACCTAGTAGCATATTTACTAGTTCATAATTCGATGTCAGAAAACCCAACCAATCACAGCTCGATTCGTGGCACCGGAACATTGATTTTCCCCCCCACTTGATCTCGTGACATGCTAGCCAAACCGTCCAACACATCACCTTCGTTGTTCGCTACTTCTTCTTACATGCTAATATCACAATGTCAATCTGTGCTGCTATTCAAACAACGCCAGATATACAAAATCGAGCACGCAGACTCGCGGTTTTGTTAAAGGACTCGAAATTCAAGAATAAAACAGCTGAGGACGACCGGATGGCATGGGCCGAATACAACCTCAGTGATGAATGTCGCCAAGAATATGACCTCCAACTCAGGGACCTCCAGACGATAGTATGTTTAGCGATGGGATATACTTCTGCGATTAACAGTTATGAAGGCTTTAGACATAAGGCGCACTATCGACAAGAGCGGCCACGCACCCCCAAAGATCGAGCCGCCTGGTACACAGCTTCCTCAACCCGCAATATATCGCCTCGATGCTGGCTTGATGCAAGCTCCATTTGATCATCATCTCGTCCTGTTATCTCTTGCCTGGGAAGACTGCACAAAGGCAGTATTGAACATACGGGCAGATCGCAAAGGCGGCACTCACACCTTAGCATGGCAATGCGGCTGTATTGTGCTGCTATATGCACGAGGCTACTGTCAAACGGATCCATCAGGGATACCCTTTCTTATGATACCAATACGGACCTCTCAACACATCGCCAATACAGAAGGAGTGTAATGAAATGTTATTGGAACAGGCTCCAGTCTCCGTAGCTTTCTGTTGGCCAGTTCACCACAGCAGACGGTGGGGACGGAGATCGTGGCCGCAACAATTGTGGGTCAGATCTGCGCAAAAATTCTGCCTCGAAGCCATCATCCATATTGAGGTCACATCCACCTGTTTCGCTGTGGACGCGCCGGAGGTGTGAACTACTCGGGGAAGAATGACTGAGAGACAGAAATCGCCATGGTGACGAAGAATTGTGGCGATCCGGACTCGATATCGTCGTGGGAGGTATACATTCCTGCAGATTGCTGGCAACATGTTCCAAAACCATTGAAGAACTCAATTGTGGGCTTTCTATTTGGACTATACTCCCATCCGGGTCTGTGTTGCTATGATCTGTTATCGTGTTAGCTAGTGAGGGAACGACCTTTCCTCCTTTACGCCTCTTCCTTGCCGAGATGGCTGGCAGTCTAGAGGAATCGGGCGTGTCTTGAGTTGTTGGGAGAACGGTCATCGCGTCTGGCATTTCATCCAAAGCTTTTTTAGGTTCTGAGCCATCGTACTGATCTTCTTGCTGCCGAGCGGTTCTCTGTCGTTTGGCAGGATCTGTGCGAGTCCTGAACGGACTTGCACTCGTGCCTAGAACGACGGCTATATACTCTCAGCGCTAGACAGATAAGTGGGTTAGTGACTATACCTTCAGCTTCAGACCGACCAGTTTCCATATGAGTCTCTACTTCGCAAGTACTATATCCGTTCAATCGACGTGTATTTCTGTGCTGCACGGAGATCGTCTCATCCAAACACAGAAGACTGCGCGTGCTGTTCGCCTCTCCCGAACACGGTGTAATACCAGACTGCTGCGCTGAGTCATAGGGGACCTGTGCTTGAATTTCACCGCAGTATCGTGGCTCTGGAGCTGACGATTGTCGGAGAGAGTCTTGTTGTATTGTTGGAAGAACGATCATTGCTTGGATGTCACACAAGACGTCATCCTCAAGACCTGATTCAGGTCCTGTTGTCATTATATTTGTCGTTGTCGTCGTTAATGTCAGAGCACTACCGACGGAAGTCGGCATCGTAGCTGACTCGAAAAGGGCATCCTCGCGTTGGTTCTCGACTACTTGCTTGTATAATGTAGGCGATTGCGATGCTTCGCTGACCCTCGAGTTATGCTTAAAGTGTTCTCTTAAAAATGTTTCCCCCAGCGATTTCTTGATCAACTTCATCAACCTAGTGCTGTCTGTCGTGTTGTAGGTATAGCCTAGAGCTAGAAAATCGCGGAGAAGGATGTAGGCAACATCCTTATCTTGATTCCTGGATACTTTCGTCGAATCGGGAAGCTTGGTCTCGCGAAACATGCATAGTGCCTCAAGATCCCATTTGTTGAGTTTCTCCATCCTACTGTACGTCAGAGGGTGCCTATATCAATGGCAATTTTGCTTACTCTGATTTTCCAATATGCATATAGTACAGAGCAGCCGGACCTGCAAACTCCATAAGCGTAAGATCTTTCTGACCTGCCGTGTACAGCTTAGCCAAGATCGATCTCTCAACCTTAAGCTCTTCGCTGAGCTGGTTGAGGGCAGCGGTTATAGTTCTTTCTCCACGTGAGTTTGTCGTGGGTGTCATTGTAGCTACTGCTGTTGTGAAATACAGTCGCTCTTTATGACGCGACGATGAGTCTTGGAGTATGTGGTACAGCTCTTTTGCTAGTGTCGTTGGGTCTTCCGAGGCAAGGTGTTTTGGAACGTTGCTCCAACCAGGAATCTCTTGACCCTGAGACTTCGCAAGTCGTGTAGCGACCTTTACTAAAACTTCCTGCTTGTTGGTTGATAGGTCGACGCTTTGCGAACCATAGTGTACTTGAAACCATTCTTTGACCGGACAGACAACCTCGAGTGGCATAACATCTTGATGTTGCGTGGAAACCGGTCGCGGAACATCTTGCAGCATATCGTCTGGCGGAACATCGGGCGGAACATCTGCCATGACTCCTGGCATACAGTTTTGTGGCGTAAGGTCTTGTGGCTGATGTGGCTCTCGAACCGTCACGTGGGTGGCGTGGAGCGTGGTCTGGGCGTCTTGGTCCCAAACACCATCTGGGAGAAGCTCACGACACTCAAGCCGAGTGCCCCTTCTGAAAAACTCACGGAAACCGGTACGCAATGCCTTAATTTCAGTAAGCCACCAAACACTCGCTCGCAAGACCTTTACTCACATAGTCGTCTACGACTCTTGATGGCGATAACGAGTCCAGCGCTTTCAACAAGTCCGCATTATCCATTTCTGAGAAAAGGCTTTGAGGTCAAAGGGGAACGGAAGGGGTTTCCCTAAAGAGTTTAGATTTCAACTGGAGATTCTCCAATTGAAATCTAAACTACTTACAGAACTGCCAAGCTCCTGTGGCCCTAGCGTCATCTGTGCTACACACATCTATCTTAGTCCTTGCAGCGGCTTCATAATCGACCGTCCTGTTGACTGCAGCATAGACCATATGATATTCATAATTATCATCATGCTGTTCCGAACGCACTCGCTGCAGCGATCGTGTGCACGACGCCACATCTCCTCCCTTCATCATATCCACCCTGACCTACCGGAAGTATGAGACCCAGCCGATGATCGCATGGCTGAGTGCCCTTATATGCCCCTGCGCTTTTTCAGGGCTGAGATATCCTTCCATTTTGCCTGACCACCCTTCGTCCTTCACCGGTCCTGCAGCAGTGTTACCTTCTGGGCCCATGGCATATGTGCCGTCTTCGTCAATGCCGGCAGCCGGCTCCAATCAGCGTGTACAGTCGAAACGTTGTTCCATTTACAATTACCGAGGGTTCATAATAATATTGCCCGGCGAATTGGGCCTCTACTATCCATTCCTCGTGGAAAGGCAAAAGTCTGCCATCGACAAACGCGCGGTGTACCCAGTCAAACAAGACACGCTCGTTGACATTATAGGCTGGACTGACGAGTGTCCAGTCAGGGCATGTGTCCATGTCAATCTCTGTCGTGTCGAACTAGGCAGACTACACTATACACACAGTGGCCGTATCGCTCTCTTCTTGCAGGACGGTCTTGTTGTGGCAGGAGTGTTTCTCCTTGACATAGCGACAGCCTACGCACTTCACTCTGAGGGCGACACTATTTTACTTTCAAATGCATATTATGAAGCCTTCTTGAAGAAGTGAGATTGTAAAGACTCTACTCGAGGGACAATACTGACTGACGAATAGTCTTTGGCGCAAGACTGGGCGTTCTCGTGCGCACAACCACGAAGTGGCGATCTCAACGACGACACCACCCGCGACATGTGCACCATCTCCATCAACGCCACCAGTCGGTACCGACCATTGTGTGCAGCCCAATGTTCCTAGCACGGATGGTTATATCGCTCATACCGGATCACTCGAAAAGCAAGTACAGCGCTTGGAGGAGGAGCCCGGGCTCGAAACGCTGCTCGATGAGAAGGATGACAAGAACGCGACAGTCTCACGGTTTCTCTATCTCAAGACGGAAGCCATCGAACCGCTCGATTCTCTTGCCTCTCAGCATGTATCGAGTTCCGCCGCTCAGTTCAGCACGATAGACAAGATGTTGCAGGTGAGTGTGTGCGCCAATATTTGACCGTAGTCTGCTCAATGAGATGATAGCGAGACGCCCACAGCCTACATGACTCGTTACGTCACTCGCAACATCCATCAATGCAGTCTCCCACACCCATGTGGAACAGGTCACAGAACTACTGCACGCAGCTATCACAGACGTCAGCTAGCGCATCGAGTTCCAGCACTGGCCGGCAGCCAGGTTTCGCGCATAAGCAAAAAGTCAAAGTAGAGAAGAACTGCCATTTCTTCAAACAGGTACAACCAACGTTCTATGTAGCCTCACGCAAGGCTGCCAAGTTTCAATTCCTAGACTTAAATGATCCAATGAAGAAGATCATCGTGCGGAAGAATGCAAGAGCATGGATTAAAAGAAACAAGCTTATCGGCGCAAAGAAGTAACCAGAAGCAGGCCCGGTCAAAAAACAAGGGAGTAATCTTCAGATACTGTGCAAATCGTCAGGAACATCTCAAGCAACATGCAGAAATTACTTTTCAAGTAAATAGACAGCTCAGAGGGTCTACATGTCCGCCACAAGGAGGCCGAAGCAGGTCTAGTACACCGAAGCCTCTCGATTGATTAAAAAAGGTGAGCATCACAGAGCCTAATGCGATCGCTAACATTCTGTAGAGATCATTAGTGCCGAATCAAGTCTTCTATACTACTTTGAAGATACTGTATTTGCAAGCAGCAAGAAGATAGTTGGACCACAGAGATTTACAACACTTATAACAAGTCATGCGAACCGCAGACATTCGAACTATTCACATGCACACTAGCGGATCTTGAGTAGGGCGCACCGACGTTTATCGACTATGTGAGGAGCGCCATGTTGATTCTTCAACTTCTTGGCCAGCGCCTTATTCCACGTACTTGAGGTAGCTCGGACTTCTACAGATCGACAGCCATGATATCAAGCACAAAATGACGGTCAAGGAGCTGCAGAGCCATCATGGCTGGCTTCCACGATAATCATTCTTCTGTAGTACAATGCCGTCAGAACAAATTCCATTGTTGCCACAGTCACTTCATTATTCATAATCCTGTCCTAAGTGCATGCTGATCATCTGATTCCAGGGATCGCGCATAGCACATACCCTCGATGTCCACGCACTATGGAGGCGCTCAAGCCAAGAACCCATGACCGTGCCGCGTCCTAGACTGAGTCTTAAACCAGGTTGAGTAGCGTGAGCCGACCCGTTGATGCTGCACCAATTCCGGCCTTGGGTCGGAATAATGCCAGCTCGTGTGTGACCTAGTCCGTGCGATGTATCTCCACAGCTGCTGCAATACCACCGCAGAAGGCTTCGGCCCATATCGCCACCTCCGCGTCATCCGCTACCATGGAAGCCGAAGAATCGCTCTCAGCTAATCATATGCTTAGTTTCCACCGACGTGTCGCGGCCCCTTTCACTCAGCGATAATTGCTTTTCGCTCGATTGCGGAAGAGTCTGTCAAAGCCAGGTCCTGGATTGACGAGATCCGTGCGGTCGTTAAGCCTGGGATGTTTGTCGAGCTGTCGGTGATATATCATGCATGTTTCCCGCGAGGCTGAGAAGTCCTTCACTTTTGCCTTACCGCCCTTCGGTTCCTCACCGGTTGCCTTCCTGCAAGCCTTGCGCACTGTGCTCTTCCGCCAGAAGTCCTGCAACAAGGCTGTGCTTACCTTGCATAGCACTACGTGTGTCCATCCAGTCCTTACCTTCTTCTGACTCCGATGTCAGAAACACAGTCCATTCCTACTTCCGGTGTCGTCGCCTGCGTTGTAGCCAATATCGTTTTGGCTGTCCTACAAACTCGTCGCTCGTGGTCATGGCAAGAAATTCGTTCCTCTCTTAGTATCTATTGGCCTTTACGGAATTGGAGAGATTTGAATGACTGGTGGAACGACCTGGATTCTTGGACTCGGTGGTCTACCGTTCAAATCTCTGTCTATCTGATTTTCATCACGATGCTACTGTCCATTTGGCAGAAGGTACCGAGCGTATCGCATATCGTCATCCCGTGCTTACTAGATGTCTGCTGGCTGCACAGCATTAGCGGCCAGGTTTGGACCCCTTAAGCTTTCAGCAAGAACAGCATTGACTTAGATGCAGTCACTCTTTCTCCACAACGTCTTCGATAACACAGAGCTTGCAAGCCTCGTCCACTTTCCTGTCATGTTGGCATTCGTCCTCAATGCCGGGGGTATGATATGCACGCAGTTCCCACGTTTTCTTGGAGCAGGAAACTGCCTACTCTTCACCGGGTCTTTTACTCCCTCCATGATTGCTGGAATCGCAGTACATTCCGTTTATATCAATAAGAGGACACGCACCCTGGCATCCAGAACGTTTGTCGCCGTGTCTTTGACTGGGAGTTTGTTAGAGATCGTACTCGGTGCCATCTTTGTTTCCAATAGTGTTTCACCTATCTTAGTAAGTCCACCTGGGATGGCATCACCACAAGCTAATCCGGCCAGGCGTTCAGTGCAGTAAGAAGCTGCGTGGTTCTCATTCTGAACATGCTGCAACCTGCTGGGCGGATATGCCGACGTCTGGGAAGACATATTGGCATCTTTGATGACGACAAGTTTATCTCCACCCGAATAGAGTAAGTATCGAGCTGTACAGCTGTGACTACGCTGACAACTCGACAGCCACACTTATCCACAATCAAATCGATCTAGCGAAGATGAGGAGGGTGCTTTCGACGATCAAACAGAGATAGGGACCGAGGAGAGTCCTGTACCTTCTAGCAAGGACCCCCTCTTTTGTCGGTCTTAACATGCTCACGCGAGGTGCCCGGGCAAATCTCTCCCCAACTTCCCAACGCCTTCTTGCAGATTTCATTGTAAACAGTTTAATGCGATTCTCATATTCACCGCTTCGGGAATCCAGCCGAGAATGCCAACGACGAAGAATTTTTAGGTGCGCTTCATCGTCTCAACCACCCTCGTTCGAGGCTTGTAGGAATATCAGTTCTCGGAAGGGATATCAAATTTTCATACGTCGTTTCATACGTAAGTATACCGTCTACAACGAGCGACTCACTAGCTTTACGAAATTGTACGCCGTACTCAACTTCGCCAGAGACTCAATCACGCAATCGTGAGACCATAAATGAGATTGGGCTTGGGATAAGTGCGCCATTGAGTGACAGACTTGACTGTCTGGCCGAGTGTGAGACTCCAGCGTTTCAGCTACCTGAAATAGATACATCTACTGGCTCATGCACGACAAGGTGAGGCTTGGGTTCGAAGTGGCGCAATATCACAAGTCACCATTCTCAATCTTCTTGGCGACTATTACAACGTGCTACTTTCCTCACTACTTTCCTCGCCGCCTTCGTCCTTTACTTCCGCATTCAAATTCTCTACCAGATCTCAATTAGCCATGGCCGCGAGACATGCCCGTCCGATAACGGTCAACTCAGGACACGCACGCGCACAGCCACGCATGCCACAGACGAGGATGGTAACGGCGAGTACGATGTTATCTCTTGGTATCTTGTGCACGTACCGCGTATCGAAGGTGCGAACAATTGTACTGCGCTTATAAACAATCGCGCATACTGGTAAGACTATGAAAGTGGGTTGCGTTGGTTACATGTATGATGCCCATTAACAACAAGCGTCTGTTCAATCATGAGTACTAGGGAGATCTTGTACGTCTACTCATGGAAACAGTCCTCGATCGAGGTAAGCGAAGCCGTCTCGGGTTATAAAATGGCATATGAATCAATTGCAAATACCAGTAAGGTATCTCATAAAGCCGTTTCATTAGCGAAGACGTATGGGAAGTAGGCTGCAACGCAAGTGCAACGCGACGAATGCCGTGTCGCCAGGCCAATCAATGCCGTCGATTTTGTGCAATGGCCATGGCAAGGTGTCGTAAGACCCAGTCCGAAGTAGCGTGATTGGCAATCAAAAATTTGCGTCGTTCCGCACCCTACCCCCCGCATCCTTCTCGCATATTTATATCACTTATCGTCTCAGACTCGTCCCTTCATATCCATTCTACCGTTGACGCCTCAGATTGGTGGGAAGTCCTGGGTACCTTTGAGACGTTCATTGTATGCTCTCCAACACTTTCACAACTATAATCGTGGCCGGAGCGTCTTAGCAAGTGCTCGGTGGAGAGAAGGCAGAAACACCAAAGTATTCAACTCATCAAGCCTGTATACAGTAAGCTAACGGATCTCGAGTTTTCTATGGAGACACAGGGAGTCTATAGTCATGAGAAAAGTATGCACAGTTCGATAGCGAAGTGGCTTGAGAAGATCCAAGGATTATTCCCCAATTTAGAGGCCTCAAAGAACCAGCGTCACGACCCTGACACCAGGGGAACTTTTCCAGCTAAGACTTCAAATGGTAGTCGTGCCTTGGATACCCTTTTGCTGAGCATTGAGTACAATCGCAGCGCTTCGGAAGTTCCATTTGCGACCATGCAGTCGCCAATATCAGAGGGAAGTCATGAGAAGTCTCAGACTGCGCCTTTGTTCCCAACATCCCACACGGTCAATGAACTTCTCAAATCGTACATGGCCAGCACACATCTTCTGCATCCGTTTCTGGACGATCCCCGCGCCTTGGTCGAACAGTGTGTGAAACAACAACCTATGAGCTCGATACAGAACGCAATTTCTTGGCTGATATTGGCACTTGGAGAGATAGCCTCCGGAAAACCTCAAGACTCGCTAGCTGTCCCACTCTACTCGCAAGCAGCGAGTTTGCTTTGCACCGAACTGGGACAGCATAGTGTCGCTCATGCGCAGGCCTCGATTCTTGCTGCACTGTACAATGCCCGATGTGGAAGACTCTACGAAAGTTGGACCTGGCTTAGAATTGCTTGCTATATTGCCGTAATTCTTGTGCAAAGGTATGGGTGCTAAGTATTTTGGTAGCTGAGGCTGACAACATCCCAGTATGAGCAAATCTAGCTGCGCCATATCCCAGCCCGAGGTACAGGTCCATCGCAGGGGTGTCACACTCATCTACTGGACGTGCGTGCTGCTAGAAAGGTAAGTTGATATTGTCACGTCAAATGGCCGACCTGACTTCTCATGTAGGGAGATCTTGGCTTGCTTTGGGACTCTGCCGTTGAGTAATCTCCACATCTACCGAAAGGACATGCTGCAGACGCTCAGTCCACTTCCAGAAGACTCTATCCTAGGGACGTATCATTGTCGGATATTCCTCGATTGCATTCGTGACGATTCGTATACCGTCATGAAGAAGTACTCAAGGGGTGAGCACATTGCCATTGAGTATCTTCATTCATGGCGAAATTGGGTGCCCTCAAAGATTGGGTGGATGGACGATGACCTTCCTTGTGCCAATCCAGTCACGGCGTTGTTGCGTGCTGAATATTATCGCAGCCTCCATGTCGTTCTGCACCCCCCATACCTGGTCGAAACCGCCGACGTCAGCTCCCCACTTGAAAAGCTTGAACGCGACAAAAAACTCGACGAATATGCCTTAATCATCTACGTGGAGAGCACTACGCGGGTCATTGAGACCTTTACAAATCATCTGCACAACCCTGTCTATGCATACTACACGTAAGTTGACCTTATAGTGCATGGCGTCAATATTGACCTGACTTCAGGCTCTTCAAAGCTATCCTTGCGCTTGAAGCATTCTTCAAGGCTGCTTTGCCAATCGAACCGCTGCTTACTGTCAAACGCCTTACTGAGCTTCTTTCACGATCCGATACCATTCTATTCAAGGTGAAATCGCTCTCCCCACTTCTGGCAGAGCTCTATCGGATCTTCCAAAAGTGGAAGCAAGAAATTGATGTGGGATTGCTAGAAAGCTCGTGTTAGCACTAGCCCTTAGGATGGAACCCTTCTCGTTCATCAAGCGATCAAGAGATCAGCTTGGGGAAAGTTATGGGGACTGTAACTGTAGCAAATAAGTTGGATTGATAAGCAGAAGTGACCTAGTAGTACAGCACAGCATCAATACACATGAAAATATCCTGCACTTGTCGCAATAAGGCCTATTGGAATGTACAGCACGTCACGAGCCCATCACTATCGTATACGACATGAGGACAGAGACCATAATTTATCTATTTCGCATACTACGCAGCAACTAGGGCAAAGCTCGTCAGTAAGTCGCCAATGCTGATCGCGCTCGCTCGACGATAAGGAAAAGTGGTTGTATCTTGGCGATAGGGGAATGCGGAGCGGCTACACCCCAGACTCTTCACCCCTCCTTCCACATACGCGGCATACTCAATCTCCACCTCACCATTACTCTAGATCCAACATCCTCTACACAATTTGGACCAGCTATTCATTTTACCACAATATCTATCACTCAAGCCATAGGTATGAAGTCCGCCTGAGTTCGCGCAGATGATGCACCCAGACCGCAATTACAAGCAGTAGAATCCCCGGAATCGAAAGGAGTGACGCTAATGTCTGTCTCCGGTACACAGCTTCACACCCTATGCCTCGGCGTTCGCCCCTTCCACCGAATATCCCCTGCTTGGCTCTCCACGACGATGCTCTTAAAGAGAGGGTTAGAGCTGACGCAAAGCGTGTGCGTCACACGTATGACCAACTAGCTACGATCTTCAACCCTCCTGAATTTGAAGAGGCGGCACGAGATGTGTGTACCGATAGTCAGGGCGCAATCACACTCTACAACGACTTCGTACAAAGAACGGCCGTGTACCACACCATTTATCCAGACACGAACAAATGCCCTCCAGAGATGCTACACATTGCTGAAGAAGAGGTTGGTCAGCCGGTATATACAGATTTGGCTGTGATTGTTGCAGTCCCGAAACACCTTCTACATGGCGAACGTTCCATCATCATGACGCCTGCGATTCGCTTTCACGGAGGAGGCGGTGTGAGTGTTTCCGGATAGTATTGATATAATCAGCTAACCCCCATAGACCACGGGCAAGGCGTGTTCTGGCCCATGGTCTTATCTTGCAGAAGTCGAATATGCGTCTAAGGGACGCAATCTTGTCATTGTCGAATTCGAGTATCCACTGGGGCCGCCCATAGTGCCAGAACAACAGATTGAAGATTGCATAAAAAGTCTCTGGAAATGGCTCTTCGATAACCTTCAAAATACCCTCACATCCATATGTGGCGCCAACGTCGATGTCAGATGGGACTCTGTACTTATTTTTGGCGGAAGCTACGGTGGACGACTGGCATTGATTGCTTGGCTTGCAAGTGAGTCCCTCGATTACAAACCTCGAAAGTTTAGTATTTTGATTGTGGTTCTCCGGTCTCCCGTAACGACAGACTATCGCCGTGACCCTGGACCTTACGTGGGCACACATATAAGCCAAGCACGGGCAAACAAAGACAGCGAGCGCACGTTCAAATTACTTAAGGAGATTCCATGGACTATCGCTCAATCTGCGCGCACCCCCCCAGATTACATGTTCGCAGCACCAATTTTTTCCATTGCGCATAGCCACTCACGTCTTTTGCAAGGCAGACCCGCAATTCAGATGATCAACGAGACGCTGCATTGTCCGGATACTCGAACACGATTCTTTATCAGTCACGGAGACAAGGATACACATGTGAAGCTCGAAGACTCGAAGGCACTTGTCAAAAGTCTGGAGCGATGGGAGCTAATCGTATATTTCAAGATTCAGGAGGGGATGGGACATGCCTTGGATGTTGATGAGCCACTCTCAGAAGAGCTGCAATCATTCCTTGATGCGAACCTAAGTGACTTCGGGAGCCTTGCTGAGGCTTCTGGTTCATGAGCAGGAGACACTCTCAGGGATGATGTATTAGGTGCAGAGAATATTGTCCAGAAGAAACAGCTATGCACGTTTGGAACTACTTGTCAAGATGGCCTGAATCTATGACCATGACCAAATTTGGTCGCTTATTTGTCTGATACATTCCATCCATATCTTGCTATGCTTGCCCTTCAGTGGATCCTTCTATCGAAAGCTTGTTACCATTTCGAGCGTGAAACTGGCAATGTAAGTTATGTTGTCTAGTTACTACAGTAAGTTAATGCTAGCTAGATAATAAGCAGCAGCAGCGCCCTCCTGTTAGCACTAATGTACTTAATAGCAGTAACTATAGTGCGCTTAACACTTCTACTCCTACTACTCTGCTGTTTATTCTTCCCGACTAGAACTTTTACTAAGCTAAGTATGCTTAGCATAACTCTAGTCTTGTCTATATTATATATATTCTCTGGCAGTATAGAGAAGTTCTGCAATACCTAGCTTATTACGTTAAACTACTCTACTATCTTCTTATATATGTTACTACTATAACGTTTCTAGTCTATTAATCTAATACGCCTTGCCTAGAGTTTAGAGTAGCGCTTCTTAAAAGCTTATAGCTAGTTCTTCTCTAGACGCTTAACTAACTTATTTGTAGACTGCTAGCAGGCTATACTAAATGCTAGTAAACGCAGATACTTAACGCAAATAAACTATCTAAGACTAAACATAAGCAGCAAAAACTTTATAAGCGCCTTCTCCTTCTCTTAAGTTAGATACTGCTAGCGCTAAGTCTACTCTGCTTACGAACAACGTTTAAGTCTACAATAGATTAGAGTTAAGATAGAAACATTACTATACTCTAATTAAGTAGTAGACGTATTACGTACGCTATTAGGTAGACGTTACGTAAGCGCGTAGCTCGCGAGGTCTATAATCGTAGATATAGTAATAAAGAGAAGATAGAGAGAGACTAATAGCATCTACGCTTAAGTTACTTCTAAGAATAGCTACTAAGTTAGCTAGTAAACGACTGCGGGCGCTTATACAACGCTTAGCAGAAGCTTCTAGCGCTTTACGCTACAGCCTAAGCTATTTTAGTATAGCGTAGGTATATATTATAGGCCGCTAAGTATTTGAATTCTACTATATTAGTACGCTAAGCTCTAAAGTTAAAGTAGTGTCTAAGGTAAACAAGTATTGCATTTAGCTAGACAAAGTTAGAAAGCATGCAAACAGAAGCTATATATACTCTAGAAGTAGAATCGTATTCTAAAGCTAAACATATATTATATACAGGCTCTAAAGAGACAAGCAATAATAATATATAAAAGAGAGTAGAAGTATTTTATTATTACACTTTCTTTACTAGAGACAAAAAGCTAAAGAACGCAGCCTACAACGCTGTAATTTTTCTATATAGAGCTTACGATAAGTAGAGATAGATGCAAAGAATACAATACTATTAGCCTAGCTCTCTGTAAATATACGACGTAGACGTAACATAGATAAACATTGTTCGTAGTTCGTTGCAGAGGAATATTCGACCTACAGAGACAGACGTTAGTATAGACTAGTTATAGTAATAGATATAAGATATAAATATAGAAGTTAGACTATTATACTCTAATATTAGTATAGCTATAATTCTATATAGCTATAAGTACGTACTATCTAATCTAAGATAGATTATACGCTAATTATAATACTATTCTAAGCTCTAAAGTATCTAGCAATATACTGGTGAGTGCCTGCTTGGACTGGGAAATGTATCTAACTTGCTGCAGAATCCGAAACATCTTTCGCGCACCTGGAAACGGTTCGGCCAACCTCTGTATCCGAGTCGCTCTTCTCTACCATCCTGTGTTCTTCCATTGGCCACTATCTTCGCAACAAGGAGCATTAGCTGCAGGTAGAGCACAGCCAAAAAGTAGGTGTAATGGATTAACATGAAATGAAATGGAGCGGAATGGATCGAGATTGCTCTTATAATTAGAAGAAGGGGTAACGTGAAACTATGTGTCATCTTCCCATTGGCCAAATGGGACCTCGGTGCTTTGCATTCCATTCCAACCCGCTCCAACCCACTTAAACCTATTCCAATTTGTTTGACTCCATTTCAGCTGCTTAGTAGAACAGCCCTCAGACTGCATGATCCGTGCGAATGTTATTGGCCAATACCATCTCATACAGAATCCCCGCAGCAGCTCGCCAGTCGTGCATATCTCATGCTGGGTCAAGACGCACACCGCGGACCAGCCGCCACTTCTGCGTATCGTCTGATCTCCCATCTCAACATGCAGGCAATACGGCATGTGTGTGTATTGGCGGATGACTCTAAGGCACCACGCTTTTCTGCCGTGCCATCCCAGTCGTGATGAGTCCCCATGTTCTTCGTAGTTCATCCCTGCTGGGCATATAAGACACCTAGTTTGCATCCAGAATCCACGCAGAACTTGAGAGTCTGATTCGCGCACATTCGCTTGCTCTGGTCCATCCCGAATCATGACGGCGACACCAACCCATCTTGGACCATTGTTACATGGAAGGATCCAACAGTATGCCAATGCTGTTGGGCAAATCTATTACCACGATACAGTTACAAACACGACCAGTTACGCCATTCCACCAAGTTATGCGGACCATCCCAGTGTAAGGCATTCTGCCGATCAAGACTTTCCCTAGATACTAATCACCGTGCAGGACCAATGGGAGGAGGACAAGTCAAAAACTTGGGCACAATGGTAGGCTGTACATTCAACGACGCTCGTGAGCGTCGTGCTAAATCGTATCTCTCAGGCGTAACAAAAGAACCGGCCGAGCAGTGTTGATCAATCCAAATCCTCCTCCTCCGCAGACATACCTTGACGATCTGAACGTCCAAGCGGGCATCAATACACTAACTCGCGTGCCGGAATCCGATGAACACCTGTACCGAAGGCCCATGATGGGTATTCTCAGATTCATGTTCCCTTCTAACGAAGGTTACGACGTCGTTCAAGAAGCCCAAGGCGACATTAGTCGTTCGGACTTCGCCGTTCTCAAAGTTCTGCAAAGGCCAGGGGGTAGTCCTAACCAGTACGAGATCATGCATGTTGAGAGCAAACCACAAAAAGAGCCTTGGGGAAGCACGCGAGATCAGCTTTTGGATCACCTTACTGGAAATGGGAACGACAGCGGCAATTGTTACGGAATGGTTCACATTGGTTTAGAGGTTCAGTTCTATCGGTACAACGAATATGCCTTCGATAGCGTTAGTCCGAAAATGCATCTGGTCGATGATGTTGCATCAGTTATTCAATGGGGTGCATATGTCAAGAGCAATCCACTTAGGCTCGTGTAGGCAAGACTCTTGTTCTTTGAAGGAACTAAATATTTTGATCATATACATTTGTATGCTAGCCCACCAAAGTGATTGCCAAACCAGATTTCTATTGGCACCGAAACAGTCCTATGTCTAAGCACTTCCTCTCTCTCTATCTTGCGACCACCGCAAGTCCATGTGAAATTTGACCCAATATTCATTGCGCAGCCAATCTGAGCGCTCTCGACCGAGTTCGGCGAAACATAACCCAATATCATGTCCTGTAGCTCGGTTGGAAGGTTTACGCGGGGATATTCGAGGTTATCAATTTGTGTAGCTTCGAGAAGGAGATCAACAGCTTTCTGTGACGGTTGTAACTTCTCGCCGAATAGGCACTCAGGCTCCGTCTGGCGTGCATAATCGCTGCTGATGTGATATAGTCGGATTGTTTGTCGAGAGAAGATCAGGTAGGCAACGCCTTCTTTGGCAAGTTCTGGTGCCAATAGCGTCTGCTTTTCAAAATCTGTTTGTATGAGGGTGATGGCGTGCGAGATGTTCTGACAAATTACGATTGGCATTTGACCAATCCTAACAATGTCTTCACTGAAAGGATCCCATTCCGGAACGCTGTCTTTTCGTACTAGAAGACCACCGGGACCATGACGTGAGACCCTCGTTTCTTTAACCTTGAAGTCCAGAGCAATGATCTTGATGATGGCGCATGCGAGTCTTCGGAACGTAAAGTCATTGTAAGGACCGCAAAGAATGTGACCCCACTGGAAAGCAAAGTCGGCAAGAATCCTGAAGGCTAGTGCCTTACGACGCTCGAGGCTTCCTGAATCCAGTCTTTTTAAACTCATTCCCTGGAAGATCCAGGAGCGGGTAGACGGAACGCTAAGTTCAGGAGGCGTCGATGGCGTGTAAAGATCAAAGTCAGATGTAGTTACAGAGCGCTGACGGACGATACTGAGAGAGATCCGACGACAATGGTCCTTCTTGTCAAAGTGTAAGAAATCGTTATCAAGATCAAAAGTCCAAACTGTGCCAACATGGATATTTCGGTCGTTGCAAAATGGATGAACGACATCGTCCTGTTGATGCCAATTGCGAGAGTAACTGTATACCGCGTCGAAGGTGAGGTCTATATACATTAGTATATTGCATTGTCGAGTGGTGGGATCATTATTTACCCCTCGTTACACCTATGAGTTGGTCAGAGAAACAATGTAGCATGTTTTCGTCAACAGCATTGCGCCGTGAAGTAAAGTAGACGATCCCTGGCAATACGTGAGTATCATGGCTCCCATGTTCTATCTATCAATAGTGAACATACCTTTTTGGACGATGTTGACGAATGCGGCCATATCAGACGTAGTTGTCCACGACCAAAGCGGACAAGGTATCGCTTCGACTAACTCAGCGACATTCGTGTGAAGTATTGAGGAGTCCGTGTGGCCTGGCTTCTCGAAATCTTTGCGACGACGTGCCAAGCAGGTCAGCGCAGAACTACTTCAGAAAATGAGGCGAAGTAACTAGGTGCCATATGGAGCTTTAGGCAATGCGGCAGCAGGCGTGAAGCTACGTTGCGGCCGGCGGCGCCAAGTGTGGTGTGAGCCATGCTAGCTGGGTTAAATCAGTTATGGCTCAGCCAGCCGAGGTTCAGAACTTGGACACTGCACGCATTGTGAATGGACTATATGCCGGCCCGACGCGCGTAGTGGTTCACCCAGCGACCTCGATACAACCACGCAACACAATAACCGCCATCATGCTCATCTTCAACCACCTTGTATTTACACTAGAAGCGTGATCGTTCCACAGCCCTGCGTCTAGCCCACCGTCACCCTTGCACGCCAGCGTCTTCCGTTGCACATCGAGCAGAATGTGCGCGGGCCTTCCACAACAGAGCCCGTGACAACGACTCCGCAGTTTGTTCCGCCGACGTCCTCGCACCCTGCGCCACAGTACCTTCATCGCGATCATCACCGCAACCGTTAACAGAACAAGCACTCCATCACTTGCAGCGGTCAATCACAGCTGGTGAGACCCTGGAGGACATGGCAGCACTTACACCGCGAAGCGCAACATCGAATAGCTGCGGTCGTCGCGCATCACGTTCTGCACGCTCTCGAAGATCTCGGAATCTTAGTCCCAGCGAAACCTGTCCCCGCAGACATATCGAACACGGAACATGCATCACGCCAGGTGCTTCATAGTCCACCACGATCAGCTACCAACTACGATAGACGATGAGCTCCGGCGGATTCTGAACCACGACTCATGGCAAAGCCCGGTGACAGGCGAGGTCGCAGTCGGGTACCAGAAGGAATTCCACAAAAACGAACGCGACTCCGCGCTCGAAGCCGAATGGAAGGCAAGCACCTACAATCTTTTGAAGACGGCCGCTAAGGCTTCAGATGGCATGCTGAAAGTACAAATGTCAGAGAAAGGTAAGCAGAAAGGTGAAGCTTTTGTGATAGCGCGCTCACAACATATCTTAGTTTGGAATCCTGACCTCAACCCTCTGGGGGAGAATAATCACGACGAGGACGAAAGTGAAACATGCACACCGCGCTCAGCACAAATCGATCTGCCACAATTCAACCCCACGAACGCTGCAGCCACTGCAGCTACACTTTGATGCAATGTACTATGACTGCCACTATCTACACACATCACCACCAACCAGTACTGACACTGCAGAACCATACCACACATCTACCCCACAACCGGATATAACGGTTGGGCTCGCACACACTGGTTTGAAGCACGGCAACAGCGACGTCTTGTCGATCATCAGGCGTCTGCGTCAACAGCTCGTGAATAACGCCCTCGGTAGTGCAGCTAAAGACGATGCGCGCTACGTTGACTTCAAAATTCTGCGCCGCTAGCGAAGCCAGCAATCTGACTGCACATGTCCCCCCTCCAGCAGCTTGGTTCTGTACCCTATGAGATTGCCATCTGTCGCCAACCCCTTATTCTCAATGATCAGGAATGGAAAGCGCATGTCGCCTTGTGTAGCATGTGGATCGCTGGGAACCAGCTTGCTTAGTTGCCAGTATTCAAGAAGGCCCGTTCATTCGCGACTAAAGGCGTCTCGAGAAATCCCAACAGTAGTGTCGGGCTTCGGAGTCGTGATTGTACCGTCCAGGTCGCTGGCAGAGGAGGAGTCGCTCGGCTCGGTCGACGCGGGTGGAAAGGCAAGGTTGGCAGAGTCCCTGTCAGGCTGCACTCGTATGATGTTGGAATCGAATGAATTTCGGCGAACGTCTAACCCTTCCGCATGTGGTATGATAAGCACTATTCAAATTCTATGTACACGAATGCACCTTGTCAAGGTGGGCATAAACGGGTGTGCTACTCCTCGTAGTCTTACTGTAGTTCGTCGACAGCGTCCTCTAAGACGGGCGTAACGGTATAAACGTCGGTCGTCTCGAGCTTGGTTGACTGCTCACGCGCGTTGTTGTCCGTCCAGAGCGTGTAACACCAGCTGCTGTGCGCCATGGAGATCTTCCTTCACGTCGAGCCAGTGTAGCTGCTTGTAGCTGCTGACTTGCCAGAAAACACACGGCATCTACATCCTTGACTTCCATCTTGTATCCCGTCTCCGGCAGGTAGAGAGTTCATCCGGTCTTCAGGAAGAGGATGGTGGAGTATACGTGCCCTGTGCGTGTTAGTATGAAGTCGTGTTGCATGAAGACAGTGCCTTACCATCGTCTCCGATGTCGTAGTGGAACGCAGTGCGTTCGCCGGTCGACGTCGAGACCGCAAGTACGCTGCCCATGCCACCGATGCGACTGGACGACGTCCGCGCCCGTTCGACCTCGGCTCCGTGCTTTCGCTTGGGTATGCCCTTCATTGCCTGCTTGTAGAGCAAGCAGCCTCTGTTGTACACGGGGAGGTCGAATGTGCGCAGCCTCTGGTTGATGGGTGAGAATACGCCATCTACAGCGCGCATGAGGCTCCGGAATGCGAGCTCGAGGGCCGTGCAAACCAAGACTTGTGTGCCTTCGTGCCAAAGTGGATGCAGCACTCTCGTTTCCCAGTGATGCCGTCAACCGTTGCTGCACGATGCGCTTCGCATTAGGCCAAAGCGAGCCATTTTGCGCACCTGATAGGACCGTGTCAAGATGTTTCTGGAGTTACATGAGCAGCGTACGCGCCATGTCAACTTCGTTGTCCCAGAGCGGTCGGACATAGGATTGTTTTGGACGAACGTAAGGGGCAGCGCGCACCCTTAAGGCTCAGCGATGGCGGGTAGTGGCAGGCTTCGGCTCGGCCTCCGGTGGGCACGGCGTTGTGAGCACTCACGTTCGAGACGGGTGGAACGAGCTTGCTGAAGAACTTTGCTTGTGTGCACTCGTACTAGCCACCGGCTGTGGGTACGCTGGGGGCTGTCTGCAATGGCGGCGGCGATGAGCAGACTGCGCGACGCTTGCGGGCCCTGACGATGACGACTCAGGCACCGTAAAGTCATCTGGTCGTGCGCTCGCCCATACCGCCACCCACCGCCCACGGCAACACACATCATACATCTCTCGTGCTGCTCCATCAATCTGTTGTTCATGCACCTGAAGTGCGCGCGACTCGAAGATCTATAGGTCGGCCGTACATCGTCCCAGAAGCGCCTTGGACTCCTAGACCCCGCCTCGTGCTCGTCTCCGCCCGTTCCCTCCACCGACTGCTTCGCCCGACCTCAGACGCCGAGTTCGTCTCCGTACACTCTTCCTCGCGAGAACCTGCGGCGCTGGAGCTCTCGCAGCTTCGACGCACGCCGCCAGCAGAGGCCCTGGCGCGAAGACGTAGTCCGTTGTTAAAAAGCTCGAAGAGTTCGACCTAGGGATGGGAGAGGGGCGTGCTGGGTATTGGGAATGCCGTGAGCGATGCACTGCTGCCGCCGCTTATCCCCACAAGCCCGGCGAGTCCATGCCCGCCGAACAATAGACAGAGGGAGGAACATTCATCTGACGAAATGACCGATTTTGCGGCAACCATACAATGCTTGCCCGTCATTCGAGTAGCGCTGCTAGTATAGGTTCTGGCAGCACTGCAGTCAGATCTACCATGTCTCAGAGCCCGACGACGGCAATCCCCAAACTATCTTCTTCTGCCCGTCCAAATGTAGGTACACCGAGCGGAACAAGTATTGCAGTGGGTGGCCCAGGGGGCAACGCAAGCCCTGTTGGCACATCCGTTGCATCTGGGGCTGCTATGAATACAAGCTCTGCTGGCAGAGCGGACATCAGTCCTGCTCTATCCAGTCTGCGTCCCGGCGCTGCAGTCAGCGGTATGATTGAGTCTGCAGACAAACAGACTCGAACCACTGTGTCGACAGATCCTTCGGCAGCTACGAAGCTACCGAGTAATCAAATCTCAAGTGGCTCGAATGGCACGCTCTCACTTCCGCCTGCTGCTGTTAACGCTCTCCAGCTGGTATCACCGGTAGCCAGAAGCACTTACCATTTACTAGCCGGAACCCGGAACCTTTGCTAACTCTCACTGTAAACGCACATTGACGACCGCCCATTCACCGCTACGCACACATCCACCTTCGCCAACCCGCTGAAATGAGCGCAAACCACTCTTCTCCCGTCCATGAAGCCCAACGCGCCTCGCCTGCCAGTGGCCGGCATTTCCGACACCAGAGGAGCTATCCGTCCGCCTTGGTTCCGTGACCGCCAATCCCGCGAAATCTGATTTGTCCGATTCATTGTGCGCAGCCATCCTGAGAATGCTATACCAATTCAGTACCTCCCACCCCCGGTGCCTGTGAGCCTGAATGCATTCCTGAGCCTAGACAATATGCTGGGATGTCCAGGTACAAGCCTTGTTCAGCATACTTGATATATGTACTGACGGCATGTCTAGCAGCACCTAAGTACATACTGCTCGCAGACCTCTGGACGAACGATGATACAAAGTACAAAGAGGATATGAAAGGCCTTGGCTATGAGTACAAGTGGCGCCACCACTGGTGCATCTGGATGCTGGCCATGTCTGGGTCATTATCTGCCACACGCAATCAACCTTCCGGTGGAGGGATACCCCAGCCTTCATTCAACCAGGAACACCTGCAGCGCTAGCTGTACTCCAGCATATACAACGAGGATCGCCCCCTCTCTAACCCGAGCCTCGGGACGGCTCCATGCAGGACGCCTACTTCATGCTCGGGCGCGCGTCTCTGCTGTCGTTCTGGGGCAACATCTATCAGGAACGCAGTGCTGACGTTTGGCCGAACGCAAGCTTCGCCGTGTTTTCAATCACAGGAGCTCTAGGCGATGGTGACAACTCTATTCTGCGTGTATAGAACGGGTCAACTTGCTGAGCGCTGCTGGGGGTACATCCTCTTCAAGCCTATATCAGAACCTGAGATTGGTGTCCTCGACAAGCAAATTATCACGCGGGTGTCGTGAGATAGCTTGCAAAGAGAGGCCAGAGGTAAGGCCTCTACACAGTCAGGGAACGAGCTAGACGAGCATCATCAGTCAGGTTCAAATTCAAAGTCTTTAATCGTTTTTGTTGGAGTGCATCCATTCCGCGTTCTCGCGTTGCCGGAACCATCGTCTTCGCATCGTCTGCTTATTGTTCCTAACCGAACCAGTCATCCTCATCCTCATCAGAATCACTATCTTCACATTCCCTGCGGTCCGCAATGGCCTTGTACCACGCGGCGTGCAGATTCGAGGGGGCGCCAGGCGGGGCGGCGTTCATATGCAACGCCGACGCGATTGCATCCAGATCCGGCATCCACAATAGGCGTCGGGAGTGTAGGACGGTCATGACCTCCGTATGGGCGTGTATGTGTTCGACTACACTGCGCGAATGCAACACAAGTTAGCAGGCACGACTACAAACAGTTCGGTAGATACGAAGGACACGTTCCGGTGAAGAAGCAATGCTGAAGAGAAAAAGGTCTTGCTTCACTTGGCGGTCTTGTGGTTCCATCATGACCGCGGTATCGGCTTCTGTCAGCGTTATGGTTTCGGCGTAGGCCATGGACGCTAGCATGATATAAGGCCGTTTTGTGTCCCTCTAGCGATCTAGCGGTTCAGCCGCCTTCTCCAACGCTACACACTCCTCCCGCCCAGCTAAGGATCTGTGGTACGAACGGCTCCGTTGAGCGGCTGCCCTCAATCTAAAGGGTATGCAGGCGGGTGAGAGGGAGGGTCGACGTCTAAAAAGTCTTCACAGGCTACGCATATCGTCATTGGGCTTGCCTGGGGTGGGTGTCGGCGTCTTTGTACTTGAAACTCCCAGCAAGAGGTTGTGGCGCAATGGTACACCTCACCTGAACGTAAGCGCCAGTGATTACTAGGATGACGAACGTCAGTCACGAGAAGGAGCGTCATACAGCTGCTTGACGTCATAATCAAAAACAGCTCGGTGATGTATCGACTGATTTTGTGTATCAATACAGTACTAGACTTTGATGGGATCTGTCAGCCTCCTTTGTGTGTTACATACCTAGACTCATCCCATCTGCGGGCACTCTAATCTATACGGACCCAAATTATAGATTCGACCGCCATAATTATCCCTATCATGCACTACACCTCCGTTCGAAATTGAACCAAAATGCGAATACTGTACCTTTGAATTGTTGAACTCGACTCGGCCAGAGATTGCCGTGGCGATGTGAAGCAAATCCGACATGCACGGGCCACAAAGAACGCGCATTGAGACCAGCTCAAATACTGGCCCTGAAAGGTATGTAAACCTTGGAAATACTGATTACAGCCGCTCGTTCCCAAAGTCAAATCTCACACGATGACAGGTGACCGCATGACAGCACTGTAGACATTATCAAAGTCGACGAGAGCATTCGCATCACAGATCGGCAAAGCAAGGGTCCCCTTACGTGACAAGTCGCGACAATTGCTCGAACTGTTGATTGTGCGGCCTATAGTAGTATGCAATATCTCCAATTGAATCATTCTGTACATCGTCAACCAATTCCTGGACCAATATGGGTCGATCAATTGTGGTAGCAACGTGCTCGCTTAACCAGTGGGCGCTCGATTGGGAGGGGAACTTGACTCGCATCAAGCAGAGTATTCGAGATGCAAAGGCGAGAGAAGCCAGACTGCGAGTTGGACCAGAGCTCGAGGTAAACCTAGCGCGTCCCCATCCTCGGTAAACCCGACGTCTGGGAGCAGCGAAGCGACTCGATCAAGACATGTGCTGACCACACCAGATTTGCGGCTATGGCTGCCTCGACCATTTCCTCGAGAGTGACACGTATTTGCACTGCTGGGAGATGTTGCTCGATATCTTGACAGACCCAGATTGTCACGGCATTCTGCTCGACATAGGTATGCCTGTCGAGCATGGGCGAAGTCGCTATAATTGGTAAGAGCATGCTATGTTCGTAGCCTGGCCTTGCTGATACCAAATAAGCAGGATCATAGCGTTTGATGGCAAAATACTCCTGATTCGACCAAAACTCTGCGGCGCCGGTGAGGGCATCCGTAAAAACAGATATTTCGCGACTTGGGGTATGGCACCACCACCGACCTTGACAACAGCTGCTGATTCGAAGATAGACTCGCCTAGCCGTGTGGAAAACTTTACCCTCCCCAACTCAATCGCAAGCGTTCGTTCCACAGTTCCGTTCGGTGATGCTGTCATTTGTAGCACAGACGTGTGCAGCGCTTCACTGTCCTACGACGAACTGCTCACGCATACGGCGCCACAGGCAGTCGCGAGCCAAGACGAAGCAACCATCTACACCATTTCGGCGGCGAATGACCATCACCTCGGATCGTTCAAGTTGCGTGTCAGCGATCTCTGCAAAGTCTCCCGAGATATGGGCGGAGTGCTCCTTTACGCCAATCAACGTGGCTGTGATGGGGATCGCATCTACTATGAGGGGTGCGCCATGATATTTGTGAACGGGGGCCTTGTGGCCCAGGGAACGCAATTTTCGCTTGAAGACGTGGAGGTAATAACCGCTGAGATCGATCTGGACGCTTGTCGGGCTCTGCAGAACCAAGCTTGTAGCCCCAAGATTCATCCACGTATGAGATTGGAGCACGAACTCTGCATCAAGTATGACAATTGCCTCAAGTCTACCAGTAACGACCGTATCGAACCCAGTGTTTACCATGCAAATGCGGAAATCGGCATGGGTCCAGCATGTTGGCTGTGGGACTACCTCCGTAGGAGCAACGCAGTTGGCTTTCTGGTTCCACTCAGTGGGGGGATCGACTCCTGTTCCACTGCCACCATCGTCTTCAGCATGTGTCGCATTGTTGTGGATGCCATTAGCGCAGGGAATGCACAGGTCAAAGCAGATATGCAGCGCATAGTCGGAGTGAGCGGGTCGCTACCGAAGACTCCCCACGAGCTCTGTCATCGCATCCTGCATACAGTATACATGGGAGTCAGCGGTATATCTTCCGAAGAGACACGCTCGCGAGCTCTTCGACTTGCAGAAAGCATCCATTCATACCATACGGACATGGATATCGACAATGTATATCACGCCGAAAAGGACCTTCTTCGCCAGTATCTGGGCTGCGCTCCAGGCTTCGACGGTGGCCCAGCGCAGAATTTGGCGCTCCAGAACATACAAGCTCGGATTCGCATGGTGACAGCCTACTACTTCGCACAGATGCTCCCAAGCACTCGTGGTCGACCAGGTGCCAGCACATTGCTGGTCTTGGGATCTGTCGGCGTTGAAGAGTGCCTCCGAGGAAACTTGACAAAGCACGACTGCAGCTCCGCGGACTTGAGCCCAATTGGCAGCTTCTTGAAGACGGAGATACGGCACTTCATCCGTTGGGCACGAACCGCATTTGAGCTTCCGGTCCTCATCGAGTTCCTTGACGCCACACCAACCGCCGAACTAGAGCCCTCACGCTTTGGTCAATGCGACGCGAAAGACATGGGTATGACGCATCAGGAACTTTCAACCTTCGCCAAAATGCGCAAAGAAATGCGCCTCGGGCCTTTCAGCATGTTTAAGCAGCTGCTTTCCAGCTGGCGCGGCGACAAAACGCCTGACGACATTGCCCACGTTGTCAAGAAGTTCCATTCCTTCTATGGAATCAACCGCCACAAGATGTCAACAATGACACCGGCGTACCATGCTGGGGAAATTGATCCTGATAACAATCGCTACGATAGGAGGCCGTTGTTGTATCCTGCGTTCTACGGAAGCTGGATCTGCAAGCGCATTGACGAAGAAGCGGAGAGAGCCTGGGGCAAAGATGCATAAATGTGATCGCATCGCCTAGCTTCGATAGACAGGCTGTATACAAGTCAATCATCAAACGTCTTTGTTTTCTCGCACGCTTATATACAGACGCGACGATTTTCTGCATGCTTAGAAGGACCACATACCGCAGTTCATGCTCGTAGTGGTCTGCTCCGGTCCTGGTAATTGCCGGATTGGGTGGAACAAGGAATAGCCGAACCGACGCAAGAAAACATGACACTGCTGCGATAATACAGTCGCTAGCGATTGCGGCTTCACCCCTGCGCAAGGCCGCAACATGGTTTTACTCAGCCCCACCTTGCGTACATAGTTTAGCGCTGTAAGT
>ML978283.1:0-86192 GCA_010015745.1 Setomelanomma holmii
AACCTCAGTTCAATCCTTCAATTCTTCCTGCATGCGCACTGTTTACTACACCGCAACATAGTAGGATAGAGGATGCGATAGTGTGTTGAAGCACGACGTAAGGCGTTTTCACCTCAAGACAATCAAAGGCTGACCTTCCTGTTTAGGCAGGGGTTTAAAGTGTGTAATTAGATTGCTGTAGATCGCCCGCGGTTTTTGGGTCTTGAATTCTGTGCGAGTGGGGGTGTGATAGTACGATGAAGTACTCTACGATACTCTTTCACCTCGACACTCATGTATTGGTTTTACCCAACTAGGCAGGATGCCCAAGCAGCTGTAGATCTCTGTGAATCCCCCGCGAAATCAGAGCTTTTGTACTCAGCGCGATTGTGTGTAGAATAATGTGCTCAAGTCTTCCACGCTGTACTTTCACCTCGACGGTGCTTTTCTTGGTTGTTCTAAAGCAGCCAGCTCTTCGTTCGCAATATACGCTCAGCGGTTGTTCATCTGTGCAAATCTATCTTGGCCGTTGTTCGTTACGCTGTATCTTCGATGCGAACATCTGTACGCATATTTTTCAGCAATGACTATGCTTTTGAAGTACACCAATTACTCCTATTTGCTCACGACCTTGATGATCTCAACCGCTATGATCTAAATGGCTTAGTGGACCGGCCTAGTCTTTCGTCAAAACATACCCCTGCCTTACCATGTAGGCACATCCTATGTGACCATGGATCATGGCCTGCTGCCCTCCCCTGCCATTCATTCTCGCGATCATGTAGCGCGTTCTTCCCCGCAGTAGATTCACACATCTTTATTTCAAACTGCTCCATCAAGTAACTTTGGTGAGAAGTGTAGATCACAGTGATGGAAAACGTGTCCCGGGATAAATGTGTGGCTTGGGTGATCATCAGACATACCAAAGAGAGATTTCATAATTCGTTGCGCATCACAGGCACGGGAGAAAAACCAAAATCGACAACATCAACACAATCGTCTGATTCGAAGCGAAAAGAAGTAGGATTGATAAGGTAAAGAAAGAAATGGGCACGGCAAAGCACGGGCGCAGAGAGAAGCTAGGTTGCGTGGGCTGCAGATTCTCGTCGCGGTTGTGGTTATCCTCTTTCGAGCTAAGAAATGCAGTTGCACAAGACCGCAAAATAGCACACCCTGGTTCCAGCCTGCAGTCCGGCGAGGCCGACAAAAGCTAGGCCAGACCAATCATGTCAACAACCAACAGGGCGCCGTACCAACCTTTCACGCCTTATGTCTTACGGTCCGCACAGACACATTTACTCGTCAACATTCAAATAAGCAAGTCAGCAGGAGAGGGAAACCCAAGCTTTTAGGGGCAAGAATGTTGTGAAGTGTTGTAATCTTTTGATTTTCTTCGCATGATGTGCTGAAGAATTGTCTAGCTAACCAGGGCATGTGGCTCGGCCTGGCCTCAATCCTCGAAGGACTGGGTGAGACCAACAGTCGTGATCTTCGTGGTATCGTTCCGTAACTCCAGCCAAGCAGCAAAACCCAGCTTAGTTCATGCGAGCGACGAGCTGGTTGATGAACTCCTCCCGGTTGCCAAGATCACCACCCTCGATGAAGTGCTTGAACTTCCTTGTGTGGAAGCCACCGGTTGGCGAAGAGAGCTTGAATGGCCAGAGGAAGTTGGATACCTGCTTGAAGTTGGGGCCAACAGTGTAAATCTCGTGGATGATGTCCTCAACGCAGACGATGCCGAGCTTGCCGAGGTTCTCCTCGATCAGCTCGTTGTCGGTGATCGGCAGACGCTGCTTGTTGACCTTTCCGTAACCGCGCTTATAAACGAGCTCACGGACTGTCTTCAAGTTGGGGTATCCGTATGCGACGAAGGGCTCGACAATCTTCAACATCTCCGAAGTGGCCTTGGTGAGCCTGATGAAGACACCATTGTTGATCTGGAGAAGACGGAGGAGCTGGAGAGTCTTGCGCTTCTTGGGGTCAATCTTGTTGATACTGCAGAATGTTAGGAGTGCACCTAGATGAAAGGTGGTGCATGGCATACCCCTTGATACGGACGACGAAGGCGAGCTTGGACTCGGCGGGGACGAAGAAGGAGTTTTCCTTCTTTGCGGCGCGCTTTGCCTCGATGACATCGCGCTCGGCCTTGACGTACTCCTGGTGGTACTTCTCGGCGCGCTTGAAGATGGTCTCGCGCTTCTTCTTGTTGGCCTAAGAGAGTCTTAGCCAACTGTGATACTCCTAACCGCTTTCGCAGATCATGGGAGAGTTTATCGCACCTCACGCTTCTTCTGTGTCTCGGCGGCCCGTTGGTCGTTGACCTTCTGGTTGGCCTTCTGCTTCTTGAGGATCGTCTCCGGGACCTCAATGTCCTTCTGGGAGATGCTGTGGGGGCTGCATTCACTTAGAGATGTCTTCGTTGGGTATCAATTGCTGTACATACGCTGACTTGGCCATTGTGCTGGTGGTTAGTTGGGCTTGGTGGGTTGACGAAAGCTGGAGAGGAAGTTATGCGGAAGCGAAGATGTGAAAATGCAAGTGCGCGCTCGGGCCACGCCAAGATTCGTCCAGTGGGTAGCTGCGACCGACCCCACCAATACGGTTCCACCTTGCGCAGAGCTACTTGCATTTTCTGGAGCTTCGAACTTTGCGACACTTGCGCTCACAAAAACACTCATTGCCCCCCTCCAAACCCTCGATACCAGCAGCAATGGCAAGAGGAGGTCGCGTGAGTTATTGCAGTACTCTCCAGCACATGTTTTGCTAATTTCTTGCAGGGCGGCGGTCGCGGCAAGTTTCGTGGTAAAGGCAGAGGCCGAGGCGGCGGAGGAGGTGGTGGCAGAGACACCAGGTCAGAGCCATGGTCAGACATTCCGCGCAAGAATGAGCTCTTCGAGAGCTACTATCGCATGGGTGGCTTCTTGGACGAGGCGGAGTTCGAGGAGATGTGGAAAGCTCTGCAAGCCGACCTGCCAAACAGCTTCCGCTTTACTGGCACGAAATCCGATGCGCTTGCGGTGCGCGAAATCTTCAAGACGCGATATGTCCCCGCGATCGCAGCGAAGAAGTTTGAAGGCAAGCCAGTGCCCCCGCCAGAGGCGGTCAGCGCCTTCCCCGACGAGCTGGTCTGGCACATGAAGACTCACAAGAAGGTCATTCGACGACACGCGCCTTTTGCCGACTTTCAGAAGTTCCTTGTTGCTGAGGCTGCGTCTGGCAACATCAGCAGGCAAGAGGTCGTCTCCATGATCCCTCCACACTTCCTCGATGTGAAGCCCGGCATGGTTGTATTGGACATGTGCGCTGCACCTGGTAGCAAATCTGCACAGTTGGCAGAGATGATACATGGCGATGAGGAGGATCGCGTCACACGCGCAGCTAATGGCGAGTCTGTAGGCAGTGGCGAAGAGGGCGACTACAGCGACGACGGACGTTCTACCGGTCTGCTAATTGCGAATGACACCGACTACAAGCGCGCTGGCATGTTGGTACATCAGGTCAAGCGACTCAACTTTCCGAACCTTATCGTAACGCAACACGACGCATCGATATTCCCTTCGATCGAGCTGCCGGGCACGGGTCAGAAGAAGAACTACCTCAAGTACGACCGTATATTGGCCGACGTGCCATGCGCGGGAGATGGCACAGCGCGCAAGAACCCGAACGTGTGGCAGAAGTGGACACCCAAGGATGGTCTTGGCCTACACAACCTTCAGCTGCGCATTCTCTTCCGCGGCTTGCAAATGCTGAAGAAGGGTGGGCGCATGGTCTACTCCACCTGCAGCATGAATCCGGTTGAGAACGAGGCAGTGGTTTCTGCGGCCATTGAGGCTTGCGGCGGCACCTCGAAGGTTCAGCTAGTGGACTGCTCGAACCTGCTGCCAAACCTGAAGCGAAAGCCGGGTCTTAATGTCTGGAAAGTGCTTGACACATCGCAAGTGTCTGTCGGTGGGGAAAAGACTGCGCACATGTTCACTAGCTGGGAAGCTTTCCAAAAGGCGAAAACGAAGTACGAGGTAGAGGAGCCCGAGCGCTCGTTCTCCACCAAGATTACTACAGGATGCTTCCCACCCATTCCCAAGTCGGAGGAGACGCGAATCCCGCTTGAGCGCTGCGTTCGAGTCTATCCACATCTGCAAGATACCGGAGGCTTCTTCATCGCTGTCATCGAGAAACTGGACGACATCAAAGTTGCGCAGGTGCAAACCCCGGAAAATGCTGCAAAAGCACAGAAGTCTCGCGGCGATGCAGAAAAGACGACTGACGCGTCTGTGCCAACGCCACCAGAGAATGTTGTCGAAGCAGATGCTACCAAGACGGACACTGGAAGTGACACACCAGACGTCGCAGCTACGTTGAAGCGTAAGTTGGAAGAGCCTGTAGATGCCGCGCCCGCGAAGAAGATCAAGCAAGTTGAAGAAGCACCCGCTAAGCCTGTAGAAAATGGATCAGTGCAAAAGCAGGGAACCTCTGCTGCGCCCAACGGCTCTGCGTTGGGTGGCCCGTCCGCCATTGCCGCAGGGGTTACCGATGCCAGATTGAAGCCCGAGAATCAAAGTCAGAGCAAGGAGTACTTCGAGTACCTAGCCTCCGATGACGCGACCATCGCTTCGATCATGTCCTTCTTCGGCATCTCAGAGCGGTTCCCTCGCGATCGTTTCATGGTCAAGAACAAAGAAGGACTATCCCTGAACAAGATCTACTACACATCAGCCATGGCGAAGACCATCCTTCAGCAGAACAAAGACCGTGGAATGAAGTTCATACATTGCGGCGTCGTCATGTTCGTCGCGCACAAGATCAAGGACAAGGACTACACTCACGCTCCATGGCGGTTACAGAGCGAAGGAATTCGCATCATTGAACCGTGGGCGTCGAAGCGGATTGTCAACTGCACATCGAAGCAGACACTCCACCAGCTCATCGTCGAGATGTTCCCCAAGCTACCACGGGAAGGAGAGCATGGTTTGGGTGAGGTTGGTGACCAGCTGCAGGGGATGGACATTGGCTGCTGTTTTGTGCGGATCGAGAAGGACGAAGAGCAAGGCATCCCCTTCCGCATGGTTCTGCCTCTTTGGAGACACCCAGGCAGTGCCAACCTCATGGTCGACAAGGACGACCGCAAGGCTATGCTTCTCAGACTGTTCAACGAGAAGGACACGGAGATCATCAACCACGTCGCTGAGAAAGCGAAGGCGGAGCAAAAGAGATTAGATGAGGAGATGGCGGATGCAAAGGAAGGGGCTGACGTGAGTGGTGGCGAAGGTGTCAACGAGCAGGACATCGCTGAAGAAGAAGAGGGCGGTGCCGTGGTTGACATGGATGGCGACGCGTGAAGAGCCATATGACCCATTTTAGCTTTCCGATACCTTGACGAGACGACGAATAATTCTGGATCTCACATTATATACTATGCATTTGACTCCGGCGTTCTTCCAGCTAGACCGAGATATCTTTGAAGTCACTTTACACATGCAAATTCAAATTGTGCGACATCCTATTTCCCTGCCCAAATGCTCGGGACCTTCGACGACCAGGCAATGGAGCGGCGATTGACGATCGGTATCAACTTTCTTGTAAACTAAGTTATATTCACTTGGCGTTTCGACCGGTCAGTCTACTTCATGACACAACGACACAACGAAGGGTTGGACGTTATCATCTAGTTCAGCAGGTATCATCTGGACTACATCGATTGGACGTACTCTCTCTGAGATCTGGTTGGACTCCACGCCACCGGGGCCATCATTAGGTTGGTAGGCATCAATGGCGGCTATGCACCCATGCTGAGACAGATGCACGAATGCCGCATCCGCAGTCAACATTATCGTCCAATGATAGTCAGTATATAGCCGACCAAAGTCTGGGATTACCGACAGGCCGTGCAAGATGTGGCGCAGCCTCCTCCTGCTCTGCATACTTGACAATTCAGTCCTGAATCCCAACGTGGGAAGCCCTTGCTGTCGACTTGTATTTCCTTTCCCCTGACCATATTGACTGACATGGATGCATCTACGGGGCTCATCGAGCTGTATAGAGGCGAGAACCCCACCATAGAGTATGTTCCTCAATTGTCCCTGGAAACATTTCATTCATCTTCACAAGTATTGTCGCTGTTCATGGTCTCAACGGTCATCCTACCAAGACGTGGACCACGGAGAAGTCGAAGAAGTTCTGGCTCAAAGATAATGATCTCCTACCAAGCAACTTGAAATCTGCACGCATCTTGACGTTTGGGTATAATGCCGCTGTCGCTACATTATTGGGGAGAACATCTTCGGACCGGATTTTGCAGCATGCGCAAACACTTGTAGCGGAGCTTGTTGCGGATCGTGAGGTCAGTCTCTCACGACGCCGAGATAGCAGCGCTGATAAAGGATAGCTGGAAAATGCGTCACAGAGACCGATCGTATTCATATGCCACTCGCTGGGTGGCATTGTTGTTAAGAGGGTAAGTGTTAGCAGAACCTACAAATGAGACCTTGTATTGACGGCAGTCCAGGCGCTCGCGTACTCTGCAAGCAGGACTAGCAAGCTGGTCCAACACCTGTATTCCATCTTCGTATCTACCTACGGCATCCTCTTTCTCGGTACACCGCACAACGGCAGCAGCAAAGCTGGTTTGGCTTCCATGGGCAGTCGGATGATCAGCGCCCTGACACCATCAAAGATGGTAGACACAAACAGCCAACTAGCGGACGCGCTGCATGAGGGCTCGGAAGTCTTGCAAAATATTACCGATATGTTCGTGCCTTTGATGAGAAACTTTCGGATATACTTCTTTTGGGAGTAGGAGAAGACGAGCCTTGGGACGACGCTAGCTTATGTACGGAGCGTTCTTGTTTACATCCTCGCGTGCCAGAACAATATGCTGACAGTGCACAGATAGTAGAAGAGAATTCGGCCGCGCCCATCCTCGACAACACCGAGAGAGCAGGATTGCCATACGGGCAAAGGGATATGGTCAAGTTTGAAAGTCGTACCTCACCAGGATATCGCATGGTCGTCGCTGCACTGATGCGCCACTCGAGAGAGGCTCCGAGTACGGTGTTTGTACGCTGGGTGCGAGCGGAGGAGATGCTCAGATCGAAACGGCAAAACGAGGCTGCTGAGTTGATGCAGTAAAGAGCTGTCTTCTGTGATTCGGGCGTTTGTAGAGCATTTTTATTTTTGCACAGCCTCCTTCCAGGCAAAGCGCTGATTTCAAGGGCAGAAATTGGATCTCATCTAGCTGAAGTTGACCTTGCAACCCTCTTTTATCGATATGACCAGAGTCATGGCCTGCTTTTCTACGCCAACCAGCTCTACCTGTTCGTTTTCGGGGAGCGTGACGTTTTGAAACCACTGTAGCAGCCTTACGAAGATGTACCCGGCCTCTGTAAGGGCAAAGTCCACTAAGAGCGACGAAGGACATTAGCATTGGACTGCGCAGAGGCCTCAGCGACAAGGACTGTACTTACTACCGAGACAGATCCGAGGGCCACCATGAAATGGTAGGTAGCCCCACTTCGAGTTTGTGGGGTTATTGTGCATCGGCATTTCCTCCTCCCATCTTTCAGGTCGAAAGAGCTCCGCATCCATGCCGTACAGGTCAGGCCTTCGATGCATCGAATACACACTGAAAGCCACTACACCCCCTTTCGGTATGAGAACCGGCGATGTCTGATTTGGCCCACCGCCTGTGGGCAGAATAGTTGTTTCCATTGCCGTGCGAGTGTTCACGGGAAGCGATGGATAGAGACGCAAGACTGCTCGAATCAGATTTTGACGCGATTGAGTTCTGTGAACCTATACATACCTTCTTTGAGTACATTTTGAAGGTAGGGCATTCGCTTGAGGATGTCTCGAGTGAGATCTGCATCCGCTCCACAGGTTGACGATATCTCGGTGCGCACTTTGGCGGCGTAATATCTACACTTTGGAAAGATACCTGAAGTATTATCTGCGTCAGCGTAAAGTTATGCTGAGTCGATCCGAGGACAAAAGCGCGGATGAGGTTAACATCATCACCACCTGGGAAATTCCGCTCAAGAGGATAGTGAGCCGACCCTCGATCGAACATAAAGATGCTGTGGAGTTAATGCATACTTTCGCCTTCATGTATCACGAGACCATCCCAGAAAGCATCTTCCAAAGGTCCTGGGACGTGTGGAAATCCTCGCAGCGTGATCTGGAGCGCTGTCCGGATATACTCCAGCATGTGTGGACTGAAGGAACACAAGCTCGATTCCGAAGAGCTTTGAGCGTACTTGTCGATCACTCCATAATTGAGTACGAGCCAAGCAAGGGCTTATGTACCATGCATCCAGTCGTTCATACCTGGGCAAGGGAGAGGCTTCCAGCAACTGAGCAAAGACGGTGGCTGCGATGTAAGACGGCGATACTGGCGTACTGCATCTCTCCATACCTGGAAGCTTCTGGTCGGCATTTTAGAGGACTACTCGTGCCTCACATACGCTCCTGCCTCCAGCTATATGATTCTCAAGATCTATCTAGGTTTTTGACGCTGGACACAGCATCCAAATTGGAAAGGTTTGCGTGGGTCTTCGCGGAACAAGGTCATTGGAAGGTGGCTCGTGGTCTGCTGCTTAATATTGTCACAATCCGAGAAGCGAAATTGGGAAAACAGCACGACAATACAATCCGCGCAAAGCTATCCTTGGGTCAAACATACTGGAATCTGTTCGAAGTCAAAGATGCTATAATGTTTCAGCGCGCAGTCCTAGACTCGCTACGTTGGCACCGTCCACGGCTTAGTGATTGGGCCATTTGGCCCCTCTGGGCACCGATTCACCTACCATACTGCATCGCTCTCAATGAGATTACTCCCAGTCTGTGGCTTGCTGGTCAAAGACTATGGTCGAAACGGACAGGCAAGCGTGCTGTAGATGGCTTGACCATACATATTGGGCGGGAAGATCCTCTGACTTTGAAAGCGATGTTCAACTTGGGTCGGACATATCTTCATCTCGGGGAGGAAGAGAAGAGTCGCGAGCTTTTGGTGTGGGTACTAAGGCGTCAGAAGCGTTACTTCGGCATGAACCATCCAGACACTCTGATGACCAGAAACGAGCTCGGAATACTTCTATGCGCAAGCAAAAAGCACTTGAACGCTGCGCAACGGTTGGTCGAGAACGTTCTTCAGACGAGGAAAAAAATTATGGGGGAAGAGCACGCGTACACCTTGTGGTCAGTCAATGATCTCTCCAAGATCTACGTTGAAGTTGGACGCACAGATGACGCGTTTCGTATCCTGGAAAATATCGCGCCAATAGTCAAAAGGACTTTGGGTGACGATCATGTGGGCATGCTTCTAACCAAGTCGAACCTCGCGAGAGCGTACTATCTGGCAGGCAATTGGACTGAAGCCGAAGAAACCGTTCGACCCTTACTCGCGAAGTTACAGAACGACCACCCTGACTGGTTTCACAATATGTACGGGTATGCCCACATTTTGTTCAAGCTGGGCCGGATAGATGAAGCGGAGAGATATGGCACACAAGTCATGGATCGGGTCATGCGAACGAAGATCTTCGAGCTGAGCCACCCTCGCACTACATCAATTGCGGAACTACTCATCATGATTTATCGGCATCAGGGACGAGATGAGATGGTCGCAGCAGTCCAGAAGCAAGTTCCGAAAGCCGGGCTATCGGTGGAACAAGGCCGTTTCGACCCTTATGCAGTTCGGAGGGCCTCCGAACAATCATCGCAGACGACCCCAAAGGCCGAGACTCCTACGGAGCGTACTCAAGTTCAACTCACGGCTCCTGCGGCAGGACAGAATTCAGCTTCGCACAACACACGCAGCCAGAACCCGACCCTTAGACTTGTGAACAGCCGCACCTTCTAGGTGAGCGTCTCTGGCGCACAGGTCAGGATAGAGATTTGGCTTTGTGCCCTCCTTTTAGTGTTTTCTTCGCATCTTTTCGCGTACATATCTTTATTTTCTACATTACTTGTGGCAGACGTTTCTAGGATGCTGACAGCGTGCGGGTACTACATAATATGTATCAACTTCCACCTTTGAGTGCTTCAAGGGCATACCATAGCAAAAGAGCTAATCAATGTATGGCTCCGCCTTGCCAGGCCTGACACTACGCATTTAGGCCTTGATAATGTCCACGAACGATGACTGTCGCCAGTGTTTTTCCAACATTGGTCAATAACAACGATAGTTCATAGAAAGTGTGGCATCGCAAGGATTCATATAGTGTGACAATAGCTTGGCGATCAAAAAAGATGCAATCAGGACCAACCACACGGTCCAGGCCAATCAAAATTTCGAAGGATTAATTGCTTAACCTAAGGATATATCGTATACGGCCAACGCTCATAAGAGAGTCGCTTGACACTCCACTTCAACGTCTACTTCGATTCGCTCATCGCCGCATAGGACTCCTAAACCCTACACCACCGAATGCATTTCCCTTCTTCGGCGTCGTCATCGGCTCCGGCGTGTCCCTGCCAGTGCTACTCGCGACACCCGTGCCAAGCCTGCCATTTCCACCCATCGCCGCACCGCCGCTTCCGGGCGCCTTGAACTTGACCTGACTTCCCGTCGCGTAGATGTCGTTCAGCATCGGCTCCAGGACACCCGCGTCCACGAATTCTTGATACTTCCTCCACAACTTTAGCGCTGTCGTCGCGTCCTCAATACTGTCGTGCGTGTCTTGCTGAATCTGCTCTTTGAGCACGCACCAAGCCAAGAACTTCAGGTTCAGCTTCCTCTTGAAGTCGGGCAGGAAGAAGTGGTTGCTCGTGTCCACGACCTGCGCTTTTGGCACGTGGATGTTGATCGTGCGGAAGTCGTTGGCAAGAGAGTGGCCGACAAAGACGCAGCCTAGGTTCAGCAGAAGCCAAAGCTTCTTGTAGGCGTGCTTGAGACTAACAGGTGCATGCGGCGACGTCTCGCGATTCAAGTCGCCTGGTGAGATGCCTGACCATTCGGTAAGGTAGTCGACGACTTGCTCGGTGACCGCAATGTAGTCGTCAATGAATGGTAGGCCTGCAAGCTCACCCTCACCTCGACAGACTGAGACACGCGCAAGACCTTTTCGATCCGGTCGGATGGTCTGCCGAGTGCCGTCTGCCTTCATCTCGATTTCCTCGGCTTGAAGACGTATGAACTCTGCATCAATCGCGACAGGGTAGCCAGGTCGCGGTGTTTCTGTTGATGCCTGCAGGAGTTTGAACTTGTCCTCTGGAGGTGCAGCATTCGACGACCACCATCGGTACAAGATCGAAGTGTCCAGATTGTCCTTCCACGAGTCGTCGATCTTATTTCTCGCAGCTTTCAGCTCATATGTCAGCACAGACGGCAGCTTCCAGCTCGGCTCGAAGCGCAGGGCTTCCTCTTTGGGGATGGGCCTGACAAGGAAGTCGTTAAACAGATGCCACCTATCTTCCGCATCAGGCTCGCGCGATGAAGGGCCAGTGTTGATGGTGGCCACAAGATGAGGCTTTTGGTGTTCTCCGCTGTTAATATCGGCGACAACACCGACCAGCTCATATACCATGATATCGAACACGCCGCGCTGCAGGTGCAGTTTCAGGTCCTGGCCCTCGAAGCAATAGAATTGACCTTGATCTACTATGATCCCGATATCTTGTGGAAGCCAGTTTGGTATGGACCATAAAAGCTTTGCCTCGTGGCTCTGGATCGCAGCATTGAGCACCAAGACGCTAGGAACTGATTGTATCGTCTTTCGCTGCACCATTTGTTGATATCGATTGCACTTCGTGCACCATCCACGTGTTTGATCTTGTCGCTCGACACTCGCCTTAAGGATTTGAGAGAAAGTGGGCCGTGGTATTCTTGTATTCTTCATGACATGCTTCGCAGGATACACAAGCTCGTTGACGAAGTTTTTGCCGCCTCGAATGGTCTCATTTGCGCATTGCGCACATCTCATACTCGCTCTGGCTTGTGTCTCTAGCACTTGGTCCATCAGTGATGGACCACCATGGCTTGGTAGCATCTGTCGAAATTCCTCAGAGATCTTGTCAAGCAGGAACCGGTTGAGGTTTTGGATCATGCTAGTAAGTGCAACATTCGGTGCAAACTCCTCCAGCAAGTTCAGCGATACCGCGTTGGACAGCCCACTGAATGTCTTCAGGAAATTGGAGGCTTGGCAATTCAGCCCAGCCGCCTTTTCAAGCATGTCGATCAGAAAACCCAGCTCGCACAGCAGACATGACTCGAACAAGCAAGGCGAAGCCGTATGCTGCAACGCAAGGTTCCGAATCAATGGCGTAAAGCGGAAAAGTTGTAGTAGCGGGTTGGCGTACGAATTGGTGATGTGAGTTTCCAGGCCAGAGTACGGGGTCTGATTGTAGTACGCAAAATCAAAGTCATCCACGCCAAACTTGCTGTACTTGATCTCGACGTTCCCATACATTGCGGGAACATCCTTTCGAGTCACGTCATCGAGGTGTAGGTCGGTAAGTGTCTCCATGGTCTCCACGGCTTTCGCATCTGTTTCGCTCGGTGACTGTGATGCTCGTGCCTTCTCGCTTAGGAATTTGGGTGGCGTCAAGGAGTCACTCGACCTGTCTGTTTGTCGCGTGATCTCCAGTTGGTTTCTGCGCTTCGTCCGAGGATTCTTTGCAAAGAAGCCCATGTCAGTACGTGCCATGCTGCTCAGTATGGCACTGTCAATCTTTGCTGGTGGTGCGCCCACTTCGAACACCATGTGGCTAGGCCAACTCGAGAGCAGTGTTTCTTTGTAGTAAGGCATCCCGATCGTGTTCAAGGGTCTGTACATTGTCAGCTTTGAACATGCACGAATATGGCTGTGACTTACGTGTCGAGGCTCCAGTCCATCGAGGGTGGTTGCACTGCATGATCTGCAAATTCTGTAGGATTGCTGTACTCAGGAAAGTGCACCTTTGTAGGTGAGCCCCACAAGTGTATATTAGAGTTCGAATCGGCCAACGCAAATGCCTCGCCAGAAGGAGCCATCTCGAACCCGGCCAAGTACGAGTCGTACAGATTGATCTGTCGCAAATTTGCAGAGTCCGGGTTCATGAGGTCGATAACCTGCATCTGGCCGTTTTGCGATGCTATGATGGCGGTAGTCGACATGCGCGGATGCATACGGACAAAGGCTGCACCAGTATGGAAAGGGATGGGTGGTAGTTGTTTCAAGGTCTTCAGCGAGAAGACATTGGTGAACGGATCTAACATGTAAGCATACTGCTGCCGTGGAGACCATCCGCATGTTGCAAGGAAATCGCCTTTTGCATCCATATCGCTGATACTGCCAGTGTGACCTTCGAAGACTTTGATGACGGAAAGTGATCCCGAGTCGAGAATGTGGATGCCGCCATTCTTAGTTGCGGCGCACAGATACTGACCAGCACGCTTCATGATCGTGTATTGCGCATCGACAGGAAGCTGCAGGGCGTCAGATTTCATCGGTCGCACAGCAGATCTTTCCAACCCACCGTATCTGTCACAATTCCCTTCTCCACGTCCACCTTGAACATCTGGTCCTGGCACCCTGCGACCAGAATCTCGCGTGTGCCTTTGGAGGTGAAGTTCATACATTTCAGATCCTTGAAATCGGGGCTTCTATACCCTATGCATTAGCAACTTCCCCGAATGCTTATGCTACTCAACATACGTCAAGTGCCATTGTGTTATGCCGCGGCGGTGTGCGTAGTGAACGCTCTGTCTGGAGATGGAGAGAACGCCCTTGTCTGTGAACAGAAATTGCTTAACAGGACCGTCGGCGACTGCGTGTCCGCGGTACGAGGTATAGCGTTCGAGTTGAGGACCGTAGAAGGAGGTTACACGTCCCTAATGCGCGTTAGTCGGAAGGTATGCATTAAAGGCTGAGCAACGTACTCACTTGGTTGTTGCCCGTCCACAGCAATTCCTGTGTTGTGTCGAATGCGAAGGTCGAGACGGGTGTAGCAGGATGATGCGGCCCAGGAGGAGGTAGCTGAGCAATCGCTAGCTGTGACGCTGTGAGCTATTGTGTTCGTGCCAGTATGCGCTACCTTCACGGCTGAGATGCGCGATGCGCGTGCGGCTCTTGGGTGATCGGTGTAGCTTTACCTCATCCCAGTCCGCTTCCATGATCACGACGCGTACTTTGTTTCACTCGTCCTTGAACGTGCCCCCAACATGCCTCGGCCCTCCTCGTTGACGTTCGAAAAGCGCGTCGGGCGGCATAGGTTGTGGGGTGAAGTCGGAGCTGCGATGCGGGATGATGCGCGGCTGGTGGGGCAGACAAAGCGTCAGGAACAGCCTGGTCGCATGCAGGGTCTACTGCAACGCTAGGTCATGTTCAAGACACCAAAGGATTATGACATATGGTCTGCGCATTCATTCTGATTAAGACTCGCCGGGAACTTCTGGCGATCGCGAAGGAAATCAAGTTCCAGGTTCACTGACGAAGGTTACCAAGAGCATGCGTTGGCAGGCTCTTCGGTAGCCATCATAATGGTCAAGGTATTGTAACAGACATGAGGTAAGTACGTTGGATTCTTGCTTCTACATATAGTTGCCCTGAACCCAAGGAAAATGGCTACATCCTCCCTGAATTAATCCCGTCCTGATCTTAAGGCCAAAAGGGGAATGAGTATGGACAGGGAAGGGGAGCGAATGTACGTAGGCTGGGCGACGAAACCAACTATCTCAATTACATGCTTACCTCAAGAAGGGCCCCCACTCCACCAAGCTCGCCAGGACACGAATTTGTTATGTGATGCGCACATCACCAGGGTATCGAACGCCTATGTAGCGGGCCGTGCTTAGTGTGGAGGCTCAGGGGCAGGAGTGAGCGGACTCAGAGTCATACCGTGGAAATGCAGATGTCGTAACGCCGTAATGATGAAAGAGGTCAAGCTGCCAAAGCAGTCGCCAGTAGCCGAATGTCTTTTCTCGATGATTGTGACTAATGCAAGTCAGCATGGCTTCAACCGACAGCTATTGAGCATAACGATGCTCGGTTCGATCAGGCCTGTTCGGGTTTCGAGCACAGAGCGGCTGCTCAAGTCTAGCTCAGGACGCAATGTAAGCCAGGTCACTTGCATAATGTCATTTTTCGGACTTTACTTTCGTACCTTCAGAAATTATTGTCGTTCAATACACGCCCACTAAAAGCGCTTGCGGTCGCCGTACTCGTCGTCATTGTCAGCATCCGCCTTGTGGTCATAACGCTTGCGCTTGTGGGTTTCGGTCATGCCTTTGCCTGAGCCTGTGAAGCCAACTGCCGTAATGTTAGTGAACACCCACCAAGTGGTCGATTCAGAAGGACGTACCTCGGCTGCCAGCTTCTGTGCTCGTGCGAAACATGGACTCCTTCTTGGGAATCTTCTTCCCTGCTTTTGCTTGGAAGTCTTGCCAGTTACTTTGCCTCTTCTTGAGTTGTCCCTTGTTGGCTATCCTGCTCTTCTTCTTCACCTCCTCGTCTTCAACGACGTTCTTCTTCGCAAGGTGTGCATTGGGATTGACGGAGGCGGGTCCAGAGATGACGTGCGGAGTTGAGGTGACTGGTGCAGCCTGTGAAGGAGCAGCAGCCGGCTCGGGCTCACGCTTCCTCTTGCTCGGCAAGGGACGTACAGCCGTGTGATCGATCGTGATACTGTCGTCGTACTCGATAAATCGTACTAGATACTTGGGCGCAGACGATGAGCCGAGAACACTCTGGACCTTTGCCTTATACCATGACCGATCTGTCCACTGCGCCTCAACCACGTCTCCCGGACCGAAGGACACCGGTTTCTCGGGCTCTTGTTTCTCAAGCGTCTTGCGTAGTAGAGGGTGCTTCTCAGGGTCGAACTTGGGCGCGGCTGGTTGTGTCTTCTGCGGCAGCTGGGCTTCGAGATCGGCGAGTTGGGGCCGCATTTTAGCGAGTTTGCCTTCCTGGTCTTTGATGTATGTTTTCATCTCTTGCTCCAAAGCCTCGAGCTCTGAGGTTCGACCTTCAATTTCGATCAGTTGCGTCACATCTTTGAGCTTCATACTTAGTTAGTGAGCTTCTAGGAATGTAGCAATCCGCCTTACCGATTGCTCCCACTGCTCTAGAGTTTCCTCTTCTTTCCTGATCTCGTCTTTCTTGAGCCAGTGGGCATCGTTGAGTTCCTTGAGTGCCTTGATGTCCGCCATGATATCGTCGGGAAGGTCGTGGCTCTGCCGAAAGAGCGGATGTGGTGGGGGTTTTCCTAGTCGTTGTGAGTCGTAGAGTCGCGAACTAGGCAAGTCGCGATGCGGTTGACGCTAGCGTCCGCGTGCTTGGCGGCGGCCCACTTTCGTCAGCCCTACCATCTTCACCTCTAGAAAGTCATAGGAATGCCGAGTATGCCGAAGAGCGATAGAGCTTCACGAGCACGCCGAACCCCGCGCAAAATGAACACTTTACTCGGTAAGTTTGACGAGTCTCGGATCATCAAAGCGCTCATGCATGCACAGATTTTGTGAATCTTAAACCCGATCACATCAATCTAGTAGGCACTGAGGGTAGCGCAATACCAGGTGCATACGATACAAGACATAGACTTGATTCTCTGCGTGCCTGAGTCACCCGTGGCATATGGTGTGGAAACATCCCACACAACCTTTTCGAGCAAGTTGCCGTGGGTGCATGCTGCGCATAGATTGGTCCGGTCTGCCTGCCGTCACGTCTGATCGACGACAGCAGCTCTCCACATATATCGCTTGGTATATTTGACTCATCCAAAAAATCGTGATAAGAAGATGCTCACCATCATGGCTGAAGCCGGCCAGCAAACAGAAGTCTTTGTTGCAGTACCACAGTAGGGCAAGCCTCGAAGGCTGTTCGGCATTCTCGAAGGATGCGCCAAGACTATGTCGGACTTGAAGCACAGCCTCAGCGACAATCGACTTTGCTGGAAAAGATGCGAAAGTCAGGTTGGATAAGTGAGCCCACGGAGATCACGACGTCATATGCGTGCCTAGAGAGCAGCGATAAAGAAACTGAGTGCATGGGAGTCTCACCCTGCCAGGAACAGTTGCGTGATCTGCTCTCTAGTTCTCTGTAGAATGCCTTCGATACCCCACCATGCTTATCAATCAGCTCCTGCGCCCATCTCACACCCGCCTTTCATGACTGAACCCAGCCACAACCAATCACTGTTGCTCGCACTGCAGAGACCGCCCACTTGTTCGCCGCTTCTGGAGGCTTACGGGCTTCGCTCTGACGACTCGCCTGTTCCAAATTTGCCAGGGTAACGGGGGAACTAGGCCTCCGACTACGAGGCTATCGACCGCCGACATAACACCTTTGCTCTTTCACTCTGTCATCGCCTTCAGCAAGAGATTCGTGAACAGTCGCCTGTCGTCCCTCGTGGGATCCAACGATTGCGCCCCGTGCGCAAAACCCTCCAAACCCTAGACAAGCTCCTCTACACCTGTCGACTCGCTCGGCGGACCTCCCGCGTGGACCCGCTCTACAGGCTACTGTGGTTTCTTCCTTCGTGCTGCGTGCGTCATATATACACCTCTCCAAAGCTTGAGGCCGCGCATCTTTCGGCAGGAAGCGTTGGTCCTGGGTGGCGAAAAACCCACCTTAGCAGTGTCAGACCGACTACAGACCCCTCCATAACGCAGCCATCCGACTGCGACATCCTCGGAGTTAATTGCAGTACCGCGGAAGACCCATTCGTCTCCATCGTCTCTAAGATCGCCTTCAGGCATCTCACCCGTCTCTCTCTACTGCCCACCCCGCATCGTCATTCGCGATGGCTGGAACCACGAACGACTTCCAGAACGGGACGCCCTTCTACCTCGACGCGACCCAGCAAGACCTCCTCTTGGCCGCGCTTGCCTCGAATAATCAGAACCCCAACGACATCTTCTCAACTGGTCTCGATGTCAAGAACCCTGTCGGCAATTCGCAGTTTCAGTACCCCACCGACAGCGTTGACCCCACGTTCTTTACCTCTCCGCAGCAGAGTACACCTGCAAATGCTTTCAACAACATAAATATGGACGAGAGTCCCTTCGTCGACTACCTCGATGGCGACAACAGCTTCGACTTTGACAACGCAGACGGTGATCTCATGATCGGTTCGCTCCCTGGAGACTCTCCCAATGGAGACTCCAACGAGAAGCGAAAGAGCCCTGATGATGATGCTGACGAAGATGAGGGCGGCGGCAAACGTCGAGAGGGTGAAGATAAGCAGGCGAAGAAGCCAGGTCGTAAACCACTAACTTCTGAGCCCACGACAGTAGGTCTCACCTGCAGGACGTGCTTCTCAACAGTACTAACATAGGACTCAGAAACGCAAAGCGCAAAACCGAGCTGCACAGCGGGCGTTCCGCGAGAGGAAAGAGAAGCATTTGAAAGACCTCGAGACCAAAGTACAGGAACTTGAAAAGGCATCGGATGCCGCAAATCATGAGAATGGTCTTTTGCGCGGTCAGGTCCAGCGATTGCAGATGGAACTTCGCGAATACCGAAAGCGTTTGTCGCTTAACAGCAGTGGTTTGAACCGTACTCCACCGCTAGCTTCAGGCTTTAGTTCGATGCTAAACAATAGCAACAACAACTTTTCGTTCGACTTCCCGCGATTCGGCGGACTTCCTGGTGGCCAGTTGCTCGACAATGGACCACTCTCCAAGAACAAGAATGCCTCTGTCTCATCGAACGCTTCTGGGCGGCACAATAGCACTGGACAAGGCGTCATCCCTGTCACCCAGGCCAATGGCTCACTTACGGGTTCGCCTGGTCCGATCAGCAACAGCCCTGCGACGAATGGTGCGCAGCGCAACAACAGCCTCAATGGCTTCTTTGGCTTCAACAGCAATGGCACATCCAGTAACGCGAACCGCGCCAGCACTGACAGCTCTTCGACGGCACAATCGCGTGTGTTCCAGTTCAACAGTGGCTCATCCACACATTCTGATTCTCCTTCGTCCTCTACCTCACCAACGGGTGGCCAAGATTCGTCGTGTGGAACATCGCCAGAGCCGAGCCACCAGTCGCCTAGTCAGCCGAAGGATACAATCGCAGATGGTTATGTGTGTCATGGCAACTCGGAAGGTGAGGTTCTCTTCTGCGAAAAACTCAACATGGCCTGCGGAAATCCTCGCAACCCCGTGCCTCGTGCGATGTCAATGTCCAAGTCTGACGACAAACCCGCTGCAGTCACAACCACCTCTAAATCACCCACACCTTTGCCCAATGGCATCGATTACTTCGCGAACCAGAACGGCGGTCAATTCGATCCTACCCTCTTCGGCGAATACCGTGATACACAGACTGCTATCGTCGGTGATGGCGACTTCACTGGTGGCTTCTTCAACGATGCTTTCTTGAACGCAGGCTACGGCAGTCCGTTCCACTTTGGTGACACACCGGCGGTGCAGAAGCCAAATCCCCTCGAGGAGATTGAGCGCATACAAGACGGTGAAGACGAGGTCGTTCCTGGCGATGACATCAACTCGATGCTCAATTGCCATAAGATTTGGTCTGTATACCCCAATTCGCTTGACGTCGCTTGCACACTGACACTCTCCAGGGACAAGCTTTCAAGTCGCCCAGACTTCAAGGACGGCACCATCGACATCGACAATTTGTGTTCTGAGCTACGCGCTAAGGCTCGGTGTTCGGAAAGTGGAGTCGTGGTTGATCACAAGGATGTTGAAGCAGCTTTGAAGCGCCTGCCAAAGGATACCGTATCCGTATAAATGGCTTGGAATCACGCATGGGATCGCGCGGTATAGGTGCTATGGTGTTTTTTGATGTTTTTTTCTCTCCTTTGGCACTCCCAGTCACTCGCTCACCGCTTTCAGGCGCCTTGACACCTGCGACGATATGACGAGATTTGATGTTCCATGTGGAGGATTGGGCACTCGGCGTTCATTTGGCGATGAGGAGGCAGGTCTCAAGCTACCCACAGCTTTGGATGACCAGGGGACGGACTTACGAAAAGGATCGGCTCGACATGGTGAACATACTCAACTTTTGACGATGCCTGATAGTTGAATGCAATTACTTCAAGTAAATCTGGTTTCGCAGTCATCGTTCGAAACTGTGGAAAGTGTAATCTGCATTTTTTTCTTCATGAAGCAAGCTTCCTTCCCTGCACGTAGAATTTGGCAATCGCGACCACCAACGACGAACGCCGTCCCCTGCACACGACGAGCATTGGAAGGAGCTAACGACCTCAAAGCGCGAGACCCTTACCAATCATAGCAAGATCTGCCGAGAACACCAAGAAATCCCTCTGAGTGTCTAAACCACACCCAGCTGGTCTTCATAGAGACAGGAGACCTCGACTGTGCAAAAATAGAGTATACAAGTTCGCGTAGTCCTACCCTACACCTACTTCTAAATGTGCAAAAGCTCAGAGAATTACAAGCCCTTATAGATATTGTCTCCCATAGACGTTTTATGCTGTGTATTCCCAACAGTTCTTGCTGCTTAACTTTGTGGATGACATTGACATAGAATCGATTGGGCTGATATGGTAGTAGCTCTTAGCTTGTGACAACCTAAAACTTGAGCTGCAAGACATCTATACTTTATGCTAGTTCAATTACGGATCTCACATTTAGCAGAAAGGTCGGAGTATCAGGAACACATATACCTACTCTATATTATAATTTCGACTCCGTGCCCTTCAACGCCTGGATATCCGCAACCTCCTTCACCGCCTCGGTAGTAAGGACATACGGACTCTCCTCATCCACCGCGACACTGTCTTCTATCCTCATGCCTATTCCTCGTGCCCATGCAGGCCATCGTTCGTCATTGGGGACGTAGATCCCTGGCTCAACTGTGACCACCATGCCATTCTCGAACTGGCGACTCCGCGAGAGTCCGGGACTATCGTGGACGTCGAGGCCGAGGTAGTGTCCGACATGGTGTGGGAACAGGGTAGATATAGCATCGCTTGACGACATGTCGAAGCCCAAATCAGACAAACCCGCAGAGAGCGAATTCGATGCGATGGAATGTAGCTTGTCCAGTGAGACACTTGCGCTCGTTCGACATAGTGCTACACAACTCCTTTGCACACTCAGCAACAGGTTATACAAGTCTTTTTGTGCGGCGCTGAACTTCCCGTTCAATGGCCACGTGCGCGTTATATCTGTAACATATCCGCCATAACTCGCGCCTGCGTCGACGAGGACAAGATCGTTAGGCTTGAGTTGCATGTCATTTGAGACGTAGTGTATGGTATTCGCGTTGATCCCGCCTGCGACGACGGGAACGTATGCGGGACCGTCGCATAGATCCTGCTTGAACCAGTAGTCCAGAAAGGCATCGAGATCTTTCTCGCTGGTGAAGGATTGGCGCATTGCGTCTGTGATGGCGCGACCAGAGTGCTGGCCTGCGCGGCGCATATTGGCCAACTCGGCGGGGCTTTTGATGACGCGCAGCTCGTTGAGAAGAGGACGTAGGGGCTTGATTGACGCTTTGCTGTCCCGGAAGACAGTCGCGATGCCGCCTGTCCGCGCGGGCTCGGCGCCAGACAGGTATCGCGAGAGGATGTGCTTGTTGATACGACTGCCTGGCAGGTCGGTGTATACGTTCTTGCTGCGATTCACAATCTTAGGCAAAAGCTTGGGCAGATCGTCAATCGAGCCGGTGATGTCGGCGTTGAAGACTTCCTCAGCGGCCTCGACGCCGGATCGCGGGCCCTCCCATGCTTCGACACTGGAGTCTTTGGGCCGCACGTAGAGGTGGAATGTATGCTCGTGCTCGTCAAGCTTTTCTATGATGGCGAGCGCATCGGGCTCGAGGAAGCCGGTCAGGTAGCGGAAGTCGGGGTCTTGGTGGAATTTGTAGAAGACAGCTCCAGAAGCATATTTGAGGTCTGAGGCGGCGAGGACGGCGATGGAATTTGGTGGGAGCTCTTTGGCGAGCTTGGAGCGGCGCTCGAAGTACTCGAGAGCGGTGATGCCAGGGGTGACTAGACAGACGTGTTAGGGAGACGTCTGACAAGGTTTCGGACGGTCGTACCTTCCCCGGCTTTGAGCACGTGCGGGTGCGTTTCGTGCAGCGGCTGTCCAAATCTGAGCTCCACGGCAGGAACGCTCAAGCCTCTCCTTCCCCAAACTCTGGTGTCATGTATACATGTTGCCCGTGCTGTCGGCCGTGCATATCTCAGAAGAGGTCTCATAGTAACACAAACATGGAAGCCGGCAGCCGTCGATCATGAAGCAGCGGAACGAATCACCAGCATGCGGAAATGGGCATAACTTTCCGGTGAAAGTGCTGCGCTAGCTTATCGATAGTGCCTCACGCGCTGACGTCGTGGCAGCACAACGTCTCCCCACTTTGGAGACTCGTCCACTTTCCCCAGGTCTTGGTATGTTTGCCTGACACGGGCGACAGCGCATACATGACACTGTCTCACCGCACTCCTTACCGGTCTGCCTCATATAGAGCACGACTGCCGCCATCCTGTCACTCCCACACATCGCTCGCAGAATGGCCTCTTCGGCCACCCGACCCGGCGTGGTGCCGCAAAAGGATCTTGGGAATTTTCAGCGACACTTGAACAAATCGACAAGAATACTAGCGTTGCTTGGTGCGGGATTGAGCGCTTCGAGCGGGTTACCTACATTCAGAGGCGCGGGAGGACTGTGGAGAACACACGATGCGGTGCAGTTGGCGACGCCTGAGGCGTTTCAGGCAGATCCAGGACTGGTGTGGCAGTTCTACAGCTACAGAAGACATATGGCCTTGAAGGCGAAGCCCAATCCAGCACACTATGCATTGGCAGAATTGGCGAGGAAACGAGAGGGCTTCTTGACATTGAGCCAGAACGTGGACGGTGCTTGATCCCTCACACCCAGCAGACATCAATGACTGACTGTTCTGTGACAGGTCTCTCGCCACGTGCCCAGCACCCTTCTTCTCAGCTCAAGCTCCTCCATGGTTCTCTCTTCGACGTGAAATGTTCAGACTTCTTCTGCAACCACATCGAGCGTAATAACTATACCGATCCTATCGTGCCCGCCCTCGCCATACCTACCGACGAATCTGACCCTACGACCACCTCCGCTATAACAGCGCGCGAGCTTGATATATCAGACGAAAACGTGGCGCTTCCTGAACTCACCTACACGCATCTTCCGAAATGCCCGACGTGCAACCGCGGCCTACTTCGTCCGGGCGTGGTATGGTTTGGCGAACAATTACCCCGAGATGTCCTCCATGACGTGGATGAGTTCATGAGCAAGCCCGACAAGATTGATCTCATCATGGTCATTGGGACAAGTGCAAAGGTGTATCCAGCTGCTGGTTATGTGGATTTGGCACGCGCAAAGGGCGCGAGAGTCGCAATTATAAACATGGATGCGAATGATGTGCCAGCTGGTGGACTCTATGATGGAGATTGGTTCTTCCAGGGTGATGCAGCGCAAATAATGCCAGAGATATTGAGCAATGTGATTGGGGAAGTCAAGATGGATGAGGTCGTGGACGCAGCCAATGTATCATGACCTTTCTGGCATAAACAGACTGATGTTTCGAGGAATGATCTAGGAAGGAACTTTCTTCACCAAAACTGTATCACGTGTACATGAGCAAAAGCCTAGTACATCTCCACCTCGATTGAACCAGGGGTCTGATCATGTGTGGTCGGAACCAGTCGCACGGTTATAGCCCACTGATCCACGTTACACAGACATTCCAAGATCGAAATGTTGGGTCGCAGCCTACCAACATCGGATGATCGTACAGTAGCTAGAAGGAGGATTACTCCACTCCACGTGGCAGAAGGTGCAAGTGGCAGGAGCGACTCTTCCGCTCAAGAACGACTACTCCGCTCCGGGCGAGCACCGATGCTCTTCCCACATGCAGATCAGCCCTGCACCGCGGCATCAACCCACCGAACCACTTTCACGCTAGGGACATCTTGTGCATCCGACAGACGAGAGCGAGAGCCGTCACCACCGTTGCCATCATACCACCGAAGTCCTCGCGAGTGACCACGCACCTTCCGACGAGAACTTGTCTCGCTTCCCGCTACTGATCGCGGCGCTGTATCGGTCTCGCATAGGACAAGATTATGGGGTCCTCGATGCTTCTCGACAAATCCCATCTGAACGAAAGACTGCTCCGTAGAGAAGCACTCTCCCTCTCGATTCGCTCCAGTAATTGATAAATAGCCGCTCGAATGCGTCGGAAATGATGTCCTGCCAAGATGGATACTTGACGGGGGAGATGTAGGCCAGATCGCACTAGACCACACTAGCAAAGGATGGACCTTTTCCATCGGATTCGAAATTGCCATGTTTGTTGCCAGGGCACACAAGCTTCCCCCAACTATCAACAAGACTCGCTTAACTCTACTTGCCAATGTGCCTATCGACAACATTTTCGCGCGCACGACGAAAGCGCTGTCTAGACTCTAGCCTCGTCCGGACTATTTCGCGAGAGCATTGATCGAAGGCTTCGGTACCTCCTGCCGCACAACTTTCGCTTTGGCCTATTCTTCAGGATAGAAGCAACACTACTCGCTAGCCATATCACAGGCGTACTGGATTGCACAGATCCCACATAACACTACTGGCGCGTTTGCCCGGTCACCTTGTCAAACGTCGAGGATATCATATCGCAAGTTTTGGATACGCGCGGAGCTCCAAGCGACAAAGAGTACTGGATCGTTTCGCGTTTTCCTATGCAAGCGGACATTTCGCAAGAGGCCCACCCTGTGCCACATGGATCGCAGTCAAGGTGAGACGTCGTCCTAACCCCCCTCAGACACTGACTGATCTCCAATAGTAAGTAGCTTCAGATATTTCATGCTCCAAGACTGAGCCTTCAGTCATTCTAAGCAAGAATTGTAAGCGTTCGCATTATTTGAAATTCTGCTAATTACAGCATCGCTGTGGATAGAGGTTGCTATCCCACGTGTCAACCGTGCGGAACGTCCGTCGATCAGAAAGCACAGGGCAACTCGAGATAGAGTGATAAAGGCGTGCCGGTACTGCCATCAGCGGAGTGGGTAAAGCCCCGTGACTTGGTCATTGAGCTGATTGTGTACAGAGATCAAATGCATTGGAGATTTACCACGTTGTCCCCTCTGCGAAAAGCATAACAAGCCTTGCGTCTACGAAAGCAATCGAAGGGACCGACTGGCATCGTTAGTCTTTGGCCAAAGGAGCGAAAAGACCTCTACTAATAAGTGCTTAGGGCAACAGAACATAATGAGCATCTCATCTCCCTCCTGAATGATCTGAGTGAGCGAGTCGACGGCGACGACCAAGCCAGAATTGAAAGTGTTCTGAAGGACATCAGTGAGGTAAGACTCAATGGCTGCACTTCCCTTCACTCCTGCGATTGACTGTTGCAAGTCAAATGTGGACTTCGAATTCTCGTCCGCGCCGTCCAATAGTGGAGATTTGCCACTATTTCGAACCGTCCACCATGCTCAACCACACATCGACCCGAGGCACCCGTCTCATTCAGAGACTTCGACCTCCTCGACATCGTACTCGTTCAGTACAGCGGACACATCGTACTCACTTGACGCGACTTCCATACCCAATCACTATGCTTCTGTTGATGACACTGGAGCCTTGACCACGCTTGCAGCACAAGATATAGACGCCCAAGCCGCCAAAGTTCCTGATCACATCTGCGAGGCTCGGTGGCTATCGAGTCTTAGGCAGCGACTTGAAGCTCACGAGCTCACTCGGGGAGATGTGCCGTCATCACCTATCGACACCAACTTCTATCATGATGATCAGCCTGTAGGAATGCCCCATCCGGGCAATCCTTATCTATTTCCCGACGAGACCACGGCCCTGACCTTGGTTCAACGCTACTTTCAAACAGTTCACACCATGTTTCCAATCGTACCGACTGTCGTCGAAAACCAACTGCTGGCCTACTACCAAATGACGCGTAGCGGAGCCTACGCAAACTTTTCGCCTGGCTGGTACACTATGATGCACCTGATACTTGCGATTGGTGGTCGATTTCTGCATATCAACAAGGCTGGCTGGCACTCTGACACGTTCGATGAGTCTCTTTGCATAGCCAGAGCATACCAACTGCTTGGATTCACTGAAACAAACATCACACTTACTCCTCCGGACTTAATTTCAGTACAGGTAGATATCGCATGAGTATATTTTATGGCACTTTGCTGATCGGCGCAGACTACGGGTCTTCTCGCTCTCTACTATCTGGCGGCCGGGCACGTCAAGAGGTAAGTGCAGACATCCACTCACACGTACCATGACCTTCTCTCTCCTCTACCGCATAATTTCCTTGAGAGCTGCCCAGTTCCCTCTGTAACTTTTGCTGCAGAATGCTGATGCCTTCACGATATCAGGGCCTGGGTAACTATAGGTACAGCCATTCGCTTCGCTCTCACGATCGGTCTACACCTTCACGATCAGCACTCCTCACCCAACTCAGACCAGAAAGTTATCGCTGTCCAAACATGGTGGACCTTGTACAATCTCGAAACTCTGCTCTGCTCCATGGTCGGAAGACCATGTATGTTGATTGGCGACGACATCACAGCCACCCTACCAAACGGACTCGTCGACGATGACTACCAGAAAGACACCAATTGGACGCCTACGATGGCATTCCTGGACGTCCAGGTCCGCGTGGCAGCCCTGGCCCAGAAAATCATGGCAGGGATCTACAACGAAAGGAGAGCGCCGCGGCTATGGAGTCAAACCCATAGCGTCATGAAATCGTTGGTAACGCAACTAGATGCAATGGGGTTGGAAACCGTACAACACACGCTCTTCCCTCAGAACCAATGGCTACAAAAACAGCACTATCGACTCAAGATTCTAATGACTCGACCGTCCCTTGGCCGAATCAAGCGCGCAGTCGAAATGAACACGGATGACTTTACAACGTTTGATATGAAGGTTGCGTCTGTGTGTATACAAACCGCACAGCAGATCGCGTCCCTATTCCCAGCTGAGATGGAACTCAAAGCCCTGTACGAGACTGGCCCATGGTGGACTATTGTACACAACAGTATGTGTGATCTCCTCTAATTCAACCCAAAATTGACCACACCAAAAGCTAACACACAATGACAATCATGCAAGCTCTAAGCATTCTCCTCACCACCCTCTCCTGCCGAATACATCTCGAACCATATTTCCCCAGCTCCCTCGCAGCCACGAAGAGACTTATCTCCTGGCTAAGACTCATGGCGCCGGGGAATAATGTCGCGAGACGGGCGTTCAAGGTTGTTAAGGATATTGTGGATGTCCCTGTCAAGAAGGGACCGAGCTTTTGGACTGATATCGCGGCATTGTTTCCAGACGACGACCAGAATGGTGGGTAGGAAGGGGTTGTGGTGAGATTAAGAGTATGTGTTGGTGGTGGGATGAAGGGATGGCATTTATGTTGCTGAAAGTATTCAGCCTCTGAGCATATGAAAATAAGACCCACATTCAAGGGCTCGAGGGTTCCAGTTTGGCTCAACAGTGACCGCTCCAACACCATCGAGTGATCAGATGATCGTCGTGACTGCTGAGATACAGTCAGTCATACGGTGAGATTGCGGTGCGGACACACCTTGAAGATGAAAACGCAACAGAGAAGAGTAGCTACTAGCAGGCCGAGACAAACCTTTTTCGATCCACCTTTCTGGTGCGAGAAGTTATTTATCTTTTCGTCAAGTTTTCTAGAGTGACACTGGTACATAGCTTAAGATTGTGCATGAGGCCCGATTCTTTATTGATCGAGTCGCTTGGCAATTCAAAGAAAGACCACAATGCCAACCTTGTGGCTTGAAGGTAACACTTGGCATCATGACGCTTGTCGCAATCGTGCTTACTGGATCCATGAGGGTGCGGTCCGCAAAAGCTCTCGGCTGTCTAATTGTAATTTGGATGCGGATTGTTGTTGTTGTCGTGATAGCGGAACCTCAATCGCGTAGGGCCTGAATCCAATTTCTTTTTGGAGTGGAACGGATGAAGACGCAAGCAGCGCGGATTCATGGACCATATAACAAACGCGCGTGGAAGCATCCGCTTTGTATCCTTTTTTTGGCATCCCTCGGGTACCTAGCGGGGCCCAAAGTGGGCAAGATCGATCGACATCTGAGGCTCAGTGGCAGAGATCTTGCAGATCGAATTGCAGGGGCTGCATCCACGCTTCGGCGTTTTTGACCGCCGACAGCGAGGCCGAGCGCGCATTGGCAATAGCGAGCGATGACATCAACACTTCGACAAAAGCATACCGAAAGTTTACTATGAAGCGTCGACGCGTCCAAATGGCGTGTTGTTTAAGACCACACGCGCAGACTTGCGCTGTACGTTCTGATTTATACTACTTCTTGGAAGCCCATCCCCTGCTCCGTAACAGTTACACCGTCCAGCCAGCAACCACGGGAAATCTACAAACGGGCCGCTTCCACGCGTCTAGTCCCTGTGGTCTACGATTAGGTAGCGTGTCTACAGTTCGCAGGGTAGCGTAGCCGAATCGGTGGTACCTGCAATAGCAGGCCATTTCAAGACACAAGCCGTCAGCATGGCTGCAAGCGAGCGACCAACACCACTCGATTCTGAGATCCCTGGTGGATGGATCGATACACCAGCTGACTTCAGCCGACAACAATCGTACGTAGGCTCGCAGCACAACTATAATACCGAAGACGTTCCTACACCTCGAGCTTCAGACAACCACAGCACCTTCATATCGAATGCATACCAGACCAGCAGCGAGGGCTACTACGGCCAGGGAGAAGGACTGTTCACAGGCTCCAGCCATAGCACGGCTGTGCCTTCACCAGAAAATGCACCAACGCCAGCGGACGAGCAACACGGCCTGCAGGGTGTGATAGTGCCTGTCGAACAGAAAGATACACACCAGAGCACGAGTGCGGCAGCACCCGTTGTCTCACAAGAAAATGTCGTGATCGAGCCGGTGGAAGAGCTCGAGGCTGTCGAAAGTGACTCTTCATACTCGGACAATGAACAAGGCGAAGGATATGCCGCCATCAACCCAGCCGAAGCTGCCGCCACGAGACCGCAGCTGCAGTCGAAGCAGTCACGACCAATGACGGAGGACGATCTCTTCCGCGTATTGTCTAGGCGAAGGACAAATCAAACTGGTGAACTCAGCAAGACAAACACAAACGCGAGTGGGCGGAGTCAAGAGGAGGACGATGAGATTAACAATCTCATGTCGAAGATGTTCGGAAGAACGCGACAGGAGTCATCTGAAGAGGAGAAGACACGACATCATGGTGTGATATTCAAGCACCTCACTGTCAAGGGCATGGGCATCGGCGCTGCTCTTCAGCCGTCAGTTGGCGACTTCTTTCTCGATCCGTTCAGATTTGGCAAGAACCTGCTCACAAAAGGGCCCAAGAAGGCCGCTGGCAAGCCACCAGTCCGCACACTTCTTGATGAATTTTCTGGATGCATCAAGAGCGGTGAGATGTTACTGGTCCTCGGACGTCCTGGTGCTGGATGCTCAACGTTCCTCAAGATGATTGGCAACCAACGGTTCGGGTTTGAGGATATTGCAGGAGATGTCACCTACGGCGGCACAGATGCTCACGAGATGGCCAAGAAATTCAGATCTGAGGTTCTTTACAATAGCGAGGATGATCTTCATTACGCGACTTTGAAGGTCAAAGAAACTCTAAAGTTTGCCCTGAAGACTCGTACACCTGGCAAGGAGTCACGAATTGAGGGCGAAAGCCGCAAAACGTACGTGGAAGAATTCTTGCGTGTGGTCACCAAACTGTTCTGGATTGAGCATACCATGAACACCAAAGTCGGCAACGAGCTGATTCGCGGTGTTTCTGGCGGTGAGAAGAAACGCGTTTCGATCGCTGAGGCTATGGTCACGAAAGCGTCTGTCCAAGCTTGGGACAACTCGACCCGTGGTCTTGATGCCAGCACTGCTTTGGAATATGTCCAGAGTTTACGCTCCTTGACGAACATGGCACAAATATCGACAGCTGTGGCACTTTATCAGGCTGGAGAGAGTCTTTACGACCTCTTTGACAAGGTGCTGCTGATTCACGAGGGCCGATGTTGCTACTTCGGACCAGCTGAAAAGGCCGCGAAATACTTCAAGAATCTAGGATTTGACCGTCCAGAGCGATGGACGACTGCAGATTTCCTAACGTCAGTGTGCGACGATCACGAGCGCAAGATTAGGGAAGGCTACGAGGACCGTGTTCCACGCACTGGAGCGCAATTTGGCCAAATTTTCGCCGACAGTGAGCAAGCCCGCGAGAATCTGGCAGAGATCGAAGAGTACGAGAAGGAGACACAAAGACAGGCTGAAGAGCGACGCGAAGCACGCACCAAGGCTACCAAGAAGAAGAATTACACTATCTCCTTCCCTGCGCAAGTCATGGCTTGTACGAGACGACAAGCTTTGGTCATGATTGGAGACCCACAGTCACTCGTTGGCAAGTGGGGAGGTATCCTGTTCCAGGCTCTTATAGTTGGCTCACTCTTCTACAATCTGCCGCCGACTGCTGCGGGCGCATTTCCACGAGGCGGTGTCATCTTCTTCATGCTGCTCTTCAATGCCCTTCTCGCTTTGGCCGAGCTCACGGCAGCCTTCGAAAGTCGCCCTATCTTGCTGAAGCACAAGAGCTTCTCGTTCTACCGACCAGCAGCTTATGCCATCGCCCAGACAGTCGTCGACGTTCCATTGGTACTCATCCAAGTCATCATCTTCGATGTTGTTGTATATTTCATGGCCAATCTACAGCGAACAGCCTCGCAATTCCTCATATCGCTGTTGTTCTTGTGGATCATCACGATGACCATGTACGCCTTCTTCCGAGCTATTGGCGCACTCGTCGGGTCGTTGGATGTCGCAACTAGGATCACCGGAGTCGCCATTCAAGCACTTGTGGTCTATACAGGTTACTTGATACCTCCGTCCAAGATGCATCCGTGGTTTTCTTGGTTACGTTGGATCAATCCTATCCAGTACGGGTTCGAAGGTCTTCTTGCGAACGAGTTCGCTGGGCTTGAGATTCAATGCACTCCTCCGTATGTCGTCCCACAAATTCCCGGCGCCCAGGAGCAATACCAATCTTGTGCGCTGCAAGGCAATCAACCAGGATCTCTCACTGTGCAAGGTTCTGACTATATTTCAGTTGCTTTCCAGTACTCTAGGTCGCATCTATGGCGCAACTTTGGCTTCATCTGCGCATTCTTCATCTTCTTCGTTGTGTTGACCTGCATTGGTATGGAGATCCAGAAGCCCAACAAGGGCGGAGGAGCTGTTACAATTTACAAGCGAGGCCAGGTCCCCAAGACGGTAGAGAAGGAGATGGAGACGAACAGTATACCAAGCGATGAGGAGAAGGGCAAAACCGAGCCGGTCTTGGCGGAACGATCTTCCAGCGAAGACGAGAAGACTGTTGAAGGTGTCGCAAAGAACGAGACGATCTTCACCTTCCAGAACATCAACTATACAATCCCATATGAGAAGGGCGAACGCACGCTACTTGATGGCGTGCAAGGCTTTGTCCGACCAGGACAGCTCACTGCACTCATGGGTGCCTCCGGAGCCGGCAAAACCACGCTCCTAAACACTCTCGCCCAGCGCATCAACTTCGGTGTGGTTCGTGGAGACTTCCTCGTCGATGGCAAGACCCTTCCCTCCTCTTTCCAGCGCTCTACTGGTTTCGCAGAGCAAATGGATGTACATGAATCGACAGCTACCGTCCGCGAAGCACTTCAATTCTCGGCTCGCCTGCGCCAGCCTAAGGAAACCCCATTGCAAGAGAAGTACGATTACGTGGAAACGATTATCGATCTTCTAGAAATGCGCAACATCGCTGGCGCCGCGATCGGCGTTAGTGGCAATGGCCTCAACCAGGAGCAGCGAAAGAGGTAAGAACACCCTAGTCAAAGTACTTTGAATGACACTGACATACACCTTTCAGACTCACTATTGGTGTTGAGCTCGCCAGCAAGCCTGAGCTGCTGTTGTTCTTGGATGAGCCTACCTCAGGCCTCGACTCCGGCGCTGCTTTCAACATCGTCCGTTTCTTGAGGAAGCTTGCCGACGCTGGACAGGCCATCCTATGCACGATACATCAACCGAGCGCTGTTCTTTTCGAACACTTCGACCAGCTCCTCCTCTTGAAGTCTGGTGGCCGTACAGTGTACTTCGGCGAACTCGGCCATGACTCTCAGACGATGATCGAGTATTTTCAGATTAATGGAGCGAAGAAGTGCCCACCAGAGGAGAACCCTGCCGAATACATGCTTGAGGCGATTGGTGCCGGTAACCCTGATTACAAGGGCCAAGATTGGGGCGACGTCTGGCAGCAGTCCCAACAGAATGAAAAGCTCGGCAAGGAGATCCAGGATGTTATCCAGAAACGACGCGAAGCTGGCAAGAACAAGGAGGCTACCGACGATCGACCGTATGCCATGCCCTACCCTCAACAATGGATTGCAGTCGTTCGCAGATCCTTTGTAGCCATCTGGCGGGATCCAGAGTATGTTCTTGGGCTGACCATGCTGCACATCATTACTGGGTTGTTCAACGGCTTCACTTTCTGGAACCTGGGCCAGTCGCAGGTCGACATGCAGTCTCGCCTGTTCTCCATATTCATGACCCTGACTATATCCCCACCACTGATACAACAACTCCAGCCTCGTTTCATCAACACGCGAGCTATTTACGAGTCGCGCGAAGGCAGCGCGAAGATATATTCGTGGAGTGCTATGGTGTGGGGCACCATACTGAGCGAGATTCCTTACCGGCTTGTAGCCGGCACGATCTACTGGTGCTGCTGGTACTTTCCTCCAGGATTCCCTCGCGACACGTACACGGCTGCGAGTGTGTGGCTGTTCATGATGCAGTTCGAGATGTTCTACCTTGGCTTCGGACAAGCGATCGCCTCCTTCAGTCCCAACGAACTGCTCGCATCGCTCTTGGTTCCGTTGTTCTTCACCTTTATCGTTTCATTCTGCGGTGTGGTTGTACCCTACGCTGGCCTCATAACATTCTGGCGATCCTGGATGTACTGGTTGACACCCTTCAAGTACTTGCTGGAAGGTTTTCTCGCACTCCTTATCCAAGGTCAAGAAATCCGATGTGAGACGAGCGAGCTCGCCATCTTCCCACCTCCACCGGGTCAGTCTTGCCAGCAGTACGCCGGTCAATATGCGCAGCAAGCTGGTGGATACGTGCAAGACCAGCCTGATGGCAACTGTGGCTTCTGCCAGTACGCGACAGGCGACGCGTTCGGAGCATCTTTCAACGTCTTCCCACGATATATCTGGCGCGACTTCGGTACGATCACCTTCTTCCCCATCTTCCGACGATTGCTAACATCGACTCCCAGGCATAATGTGGGCTTACATTCTGTTCAATTTCGCCGTTGTCTTCGTTTGCACGTGGCTGTATCTCGGTGGTGCTCGTAAGATAAAGGGCCTATTTAGTCCTGCGGCGAGAAAGCAGAAGAAGGAACAAAAGAGGAAGCAGCAAGGCGACAATGCGTGAAGCTCGGTATGGTTCGGAAAAACCCGTAAAGAGGCCCGCGGCCGGGTGAGAGCCCATCCTAATTGGGCATGTGGGTCCACACAGCATGGCATTCCCCGCGAAACGCTAGGTCGGATTCTAGGCTTGATGCTGAGTGCACACACGAGCAGTATTAGATACTGCTTCTGTTGCGATATATTCTCGTAGAGATCGATGATCTTTTCTATCAGCGTTATCGAGCTGATCGGTTTTCATGCTGTTGATATCGTGACTGCTCATGGAGTATCATTCTACATACTCAGTGAAGACACTGAAATCTGTGTAGATATCAGTACCGCGGCTATGTATCTTCCATCCGTGATAATGACAGCTGCAAGCTTAAGTCAGTGATATCTGCGCGATTAATTCTGGGCGCAATATGAACGACCTGGACGCTGGGCTGCTCGGCTCAAGCTCGCACACATTTGACTAGTACCGAGCAGGTCTCCGGGCTGGACTGTTATCAATTGATCGAAATGCCTCAGCTTTTCCGATACACAGCGCAGCATGAGACTGCCTTCCGTCCGAAGCTGACATTTGATTTGCGCTCTTTACTCGAATCGAGGCTGCTCGATCATCGTGCAGGGGTGGCACGCATCGTCTGAACACTCGCGGGCTGAACCGGAACTCTGTACTTGCACCGCCTCGCTGTGGCCGCTAACGCGCATCGTGAACTTCGGCAGACAGCCCAATGTGGATCTCGACTTTTAGGAGCCAGAGCTGCGCATCACAGTAAGCCGTGAATTGCCTTGCAAGCATGAGTGGGTGCGCCGAAGCGCTGGGGCGGCATCACGAGAGGTGTGGCTTCAGCGCACAAGAGTGAATAATACTTGGGGTGCAGGCCAATGGAGAATGACGAAAGGCAATGCCCGCATCCGGCAATGCCGTGACGCAAGGCGAGTCTACCCCACAGAACTCGATCAGCCGTCTTCTGGGGCCCAGCCAAACGCTCCCGCACCCAGCTGCCTGCCGTGTGCAGCCAATGTTGAAGCACGCATAGTAATGCTCGATGCGCGGCGCAGTCACGCGGGGTCGCTGTACTCGCGCATCGCATAGACGATGACACACCTGTGAGCTCACAGAGGCTGGCCTCTCTTTTCTGAAACTCTGTCCATGGGCGCCGTCGCGATTGCTAGCAAATACACTGGAAGAAGTGTCTGCCGGTCGTCCCTTCCGAACTTACCCAGCGCTCGTTGCCTATCCCGCATTATTTTCGTGAACGGCACCCAGCGGTCCCTCACCCAATCACACAGCTACGGTCTAGCTCGGTCCCCATCCACTCTGAGCGAGAGCTACGACGTCGTCAGGATGGCTGGCGGTATTAAAGAGACGTTCGATCCCGTCATTCGGACTGCAAGCCCAGCTCCTTTAGCCCAAGACTTTGCCCGTCAACAGGTGTCTAAACAGCAACGATCTAATTTCCACTCCTCATCCATATCACCTCTCCTCGCAAACATGGCTCCCCCCGCAGTTAACAAGACAAATCTCCACCCGAGCGGTCTCAAGTATGTTGTAGCTAGATGGTTGACCTTGAAGGACGGCTACTGACTATCACAGGCCCGCAAAGGAACACACTGAGATTGAAGAAGAGCTCCACGACAAGGCTCACATTGATTACGACCGTGTAGCAATTGTGAGCTCCCACAACCACAATCAACACGCATTCAGTACTGACAACTTCAGGTCGCCAATCCTTCAGTTGCAGCCCTCTATGAAGATGCTCTCGTGTACGAGACAGGTTCGGCTATCACAGCATCAGGCGCGCTTTCAGCATATTCGGGAGCCAAGACTGGCCGCTCACCCTCGGATAAGCGTATCGTCGAAGAAGGATCCTCCTCGAAAGAGGTCTGGTGGGGCCCTGTCAACAAGCCGATGAATCCCGACGTAAGTCTTCAGCTTTCCGTTCACCCTTCAAAAAGTCCCGCAGCAATTCCTAAGAAATTTGCTTGTGAATCCGACAGCAGACGTCATGCACACTAAGCGCACACCCGATGAGTGCGGTTGCTGTTGCGATCCCTGCACGTTCGCGCGCTGGGGCTCGGCTGCCCCGCATGCAAGACGGTCAGCCCCTCGATTCGGCAGACATTCACGTGTGTTCACAATTCTCTTGCTAACCGCACTTGCAGGTCTGGCGTATCAACCGTGAGCGTGCCATTGATTACCTCAACACCAGGAATCGCATCTACGTCGTCGATGGATTCGCCGGATGGGACGAGCGCTACCGGATACGCGTCCGCGTTGTTTGCGCGCGCGCTTACCATGCTCTCTTTATGCGTAACATGTTGATCCGTCCCTCAAGAGAGGAGCTCGAGGGCTTCCATCCCGACTACGTCATCTACAATGCCGGCGCCTTCCCCGCAAATAGATACACCAGTGGCATGACTTCATCGACCTCGGTCGCCATCAACTTTGCCGATAAGGAGATGGTTATTCTCGGTACTGAGTACGCCGGAGAAATGAAGAAGGTAATGGAAGCACTCTGTGTGTACGGTGCAATATCGCTGATATGATACGCAGGGTATCTTCACGGTGCTCTACTATGAGATGCCCGTCAAGCATGACGTCCTCACATTGCACTCGTCTGCCAACGAAGGCCAGAATGGCGATGTCACTGTTTTCTTCGGCCTGTCAGGCACTGGCAAGACAACATTGTCTGCCGACCCCAAGCGTGCCTTGATTGGTGACGACGAGCACTGCTGGAGTGACTCAGGTGTCTTCAACATTGAGGGTGGCTGCTACGCCAAGTGCATTGGCCTGTCCGCAGAGAAGGAACCCGATATCTATGGCGCCATTCGCTTCGGATCCATCCTTGAGAATGTTGTCTTCGACCCCGTTACCCGCGTCGTCGACTACGACGATGACACACTGACCGAGAACACCCGTTGCGCCTACCCTATCGAGTACATCGAGAACACCAAGATCCCCTGCATCTCAAGCAAGCACCCCAAGAACCTTGTCCTGCTGACCTGCGATGCCCGCGGTGTCCTGCCACCTATCTCCAAGCTCAACCCGGAGCAGACCATGTACCACTTCATCTCCGGCTACACCTCCAAGATGGCCGGAACCGAGCAAGGCGTCACCGAGCCACAGGCCACCTTCTCATCCTGCTTTGCCCAGCCCTTCCTCGCACTGCACCCCATGCGTTACGCCAAGATGCTGGCGAAGAAGATGGAGGAGCACAACGCCGATGCATGGCTGCTCAACACCGGCTGGGTCGGTGCTGGCGCTACCACTGGGTAAGTCTCCCACATGCACTAACTACATTCTACACACATACTAATATCACTTGCAGTGGCAAGCGCTGCCCGCTAAAATACACCCGCGCTATCCTCGACGCCATCCATAGCGGCGAACTCGCAAATGTCGAATACGAAACTTACGAGACTTTTGGCCTGTCCGTGCCCAAGACCTGCCCCAACGTCCCCGACGAGCTGCTCAACCCCGCGAAATCGTGGAACGGCACCGCCGACTTCAAGGGTGAGGTCGAGAAGCTGGGTCGCTTGTTCATGGAGAACTTCAAGAAGTATGAGGATCAGGCTACGCCTGAGGTGCTCAAGAGTGGCCCGCATGTGTGTTGCTGCCCTAAGCATTCGTAAACCCGAATGCGAGATGAGAAAGGTAGCATTTTCTTATGATTTGACAAACTGAGTAATCCGGTCGATTTGACCTCAGCGATTTTCCTTCCTCCTTCCCTTTTGAGTGGTTGTGGGTATATATAAGCCCACTGGTGGATTAACCTTACAAGAGGTTCTTTTCTTATTACTTATTCACAATACCTTGTATCATCGACGACCGACCAAAACCAAACGAGGGAGAGACTTGGATGCGAGGTTTTCCTTAGCCTTGTACAGTTGGGCGTGGAGTTTGGCATTGCATCGAAGGAAAGAGGAGCAGTATCATAGCGAGGTGATGCGGAGAAGAGTAAAAGAGTAGAGAGAACGAATATGACTGAATTCTGCACAAGTCCTCACTATCTTTCACACATCGTTATCAACCTTAATTCACCTATGTCAAATCCTATTTTAGACATCTGCTGGGTGAGGGAGTGTTGTGTGGCGGCCGAACAACTATCCATATGGATGTTCGAAAATATACCTGGCGGCTGAACGCCATCGCTATGCCTCCGCAAAGTCGACTAATGAAAGGTGCAGGTGGCGCTTAGCCTCATCATACTGCATGTGCGACAAGTACAGAAGGAGTCGCAGGTCAGTGTCCTCACTCGACTGGGACTACAGCACTACGGCGAACTCTAACGTAGTTGGTTTCTAGTTGGTTGTTTCCGTCTGCAAACCGTAGCTTTGTTATCTCATGGCTCATCTCTTCTTGTTCTTAGATCGTCATTGTTCCTTCGGTACCGCACGACATGCCTATCGAAATTATCTATTCGATTCCAGATTCTTTTTGGAGCCCTGCAATCTGTATTCGGACATTTGAACCGGTTTTGCAACGCATTCGCCTCCATAATCTTAGCCTTGTAGACTGTCCTTTTGTGACGCTTCAGATCAGCGTTGAGATTGAAAGCGCGTGGACACTGTGAGCATGTGAAGCGTCGAATGTGCTTCCGATTTTGATGCTCGTTTAGTTTACCTAGCGTGCAATTGCAAAGGGTGCATAAATGTGTGCTATCAAGAATAACGTTAGTGGTGTTGTTGCATTAGTATTAGAGGAGCTAGATAGCGAAGTAGTGTTGCCAGACAGATCATAGGAAAATATAAAACTCGACAATTTTCCTTGTGTTACGCTTTCTACACATTGCCCATGCATATTGTCATCGACGCAATTTATAGGTTCTTCGAATACCTCTCGGCCAAGAATAGTGCTTTCGAGAGCCAGCAGGATCGGCAGTGATCGCGGTAAAGTCATGCGATGCCTCAAATATGCAACCGACGTTCGTGGCTCTGGCTCTCAAAGTGAACTTTGGCGTTTGGAAGACTTTCGCTTGCTTGTAGCATCTTTGTGTATTAGACTACCAGCACGTCTCATCCAGCTTATGAGCTCGAAGGTATAGAATCAACCACCGGAATTTCGGGTAGTGAACACCATAAGAAAATGGCTATGGATCTCATGTGGCATATGATGGGCTTCAACCGTGTCGAGTTTTGACCGAAGATAAGGTTTTGTAACAGAGCAGGAGCGATTGCACAGACGCGCTCGCGAAACAGGTTAGACAGCATGGCCCGTGCGCCATCTTCCAACCACGCTGAGCCGTATCAAGTCGTTCATCCAATCGCACGCCCCAACATCCATCGTTCTAAACTTGGTTCTACACACGCTTCTCGGGCTTGAAAGCGAGCACGTTGCACGAAGAGGCCAGGAAACGACGTCACATGGCTATCGTCATCATTGTTGACACCTTAGAAAGTCTGGCAATCGGTGCACGATGAGAATTACTGCCATACTGCGCACATCAAAGCTGAGATTCGGGATACACGCACGACTTTCTTGGGACAAAGCGCAGGAGGCATCAGGTCTCTCGAAAGAGAATTGGGAGCAATTACGTGTATGCATCTGCTATCTGATATACTCGATCCTGACTATTGACCATCATCAGCGCGCGACCTACAATTTCTGCAAGTCGCTCGACACAGAAGCTTACACAAAACGCACTGAAGCAGAACGACAAAATCTACTGGAGCTCGTGAATGCTCATGTGCGAAAAGTTAAGCTTTCTCAGCCGGTCGACAGCGATCATATCAATTGGCTAGCGCATAGAATCTTGTCATACGATCGAGAACCCCAGCAAAAGCGTAAGCATCCCGCGCCATGTCATGTGCGGACTTCTCACTCTCCGAACAGGCACTGCACTGAATCTGCAATGTAGAGCGGCATTTACAGACGCACACCCGTGGGATGTGGAGACTGGAATGCAGAAACTCATGGTATGCTGATGAGAAATCCGTACAAGAGTCTGCGCTTACTTGTACTACAGGACAACGTTCGTGATGCTATCACTGAATTCATCAGACCGAGTGGTAGCGGGCGAGCAAATGCCATACCATTAAGTGAGATGTCCGAAGATGAACGTCAACGCATCAGAGACGATATAAGAAGGCGAAACCATCAAGTGCAGCTTCCGAATCTCTCTGATGATACACTCGACCGCCTCATTGCACGGAAATTTTCCAACAGAACGTACGACATGCGAAGAAGACGCAGAACATGAAGCAGCACACGTATTCGCAGCATTGACATGGAACATGCAAGTATAGACGCACGCCCTCGGTCAACAGCATACCATGCTCATCCCAGCAACAAGACACAGAGCGTCACAAAGATTAAATTCATGGTCAGGAGAACAGTTGGACTCAATCAGAACCCGTCGGATAAGTCTCGCCCGTGTATTCGCACAATGGGAAATACATCGATCCACAACCCGAGGACCACTCGCCGTTCAAAGGAGCAGAGATCCTCCACGTGATAAGCTTTGGGCCAATCGAAATAAGATACTTTTAACAGCACCGTTTTCGAATTGCGAGGCTAGGAGCTATACGCAGCACTCACACGCTATCGACGTGATCGCTGTACTAAGCTACCGACACCGATACAAGAGCTGATTGGGTGTGCATCGCGCAGTCTGGATCATATGCCGGACAATCACATCTACCAAACCAAAAGTTAGATGCATGAAGAATTTCGACCCTTGTCATGTAATTGCGATGACATTACAACCCCATAATAGAAACCTAGGGTATCTCTAAAAACGCCAATCACCCAAGTCGACCTGCATTTCCAAGCCAAGCCGGACCTACGCAGCCTTGATATTCTGCCTTGCCAACCACAACGCCACACTCTCCTTCGCAATATCGCTCCCCCAAACCCCATCCGCCCCGCCCCGTCTCCACTCCTCGCCTGATGCATCCTCGCCCCCACCACGCGTCGCCTCGCCAAGCAGGACCTCGAGATCGCGCTTCTGGGACGAAAGCCAGCGCTTGAAGAAGGCGACGGGATCCTTGGACATGCTAGAGAAGAAGGCGTGTTTGGCTTTTGATTGGCCGATTGCGCCCATGAGGAGGACGAGTTGCTCGTCGATCTTTTGGATTTCTTGGAGCGTTTGGATGCTGTCTGGGCGGCGGAGGATGTCTTGGAATAGGGGTTGCATGGGATCTTCGAGGGCGACTTGGACGTCGTAGATGGTGAGTTCTGAAGCGACTTTGCCAGAGTCGGCGGCGGGCGAGATGTAGTCCTTGTCGACGCGAATCGTATATTGTAGTTGGATTGGTGGGAGTGTGGTCAGGTGCGGCTTGATGAGCTGCGGTAGGTTTGGGAAGTAGAAGGAGTCTGCGCCACCGAAGAGGGCTTTGAGTTTGGCGTCGCACGCGAATTTGCGCTCGTCGTCGTCTTGCTGCAGGTGTTGTGAGCGCGCGTATTCCCAGATGCCCATGAGAACGCCGGCGCGATCTTCTTCGTCGGTATCAAGGAGCTCGGCGAGAGGCTTGCTTAGTCGGAAGACCTAGATATTATTGTCAGAGCGCATTCTTACGTCCAGGGTACCCAATTTCCTATCTCATGGTTACTCACCTCAGGATTCTGGAATCGCTGCAAGTTGATTGTAATGCTGATGTTCTCGTCGCCCTTGCGCTCAAACTCGAGCTCGCTGAAGTTACTTTCTTTCGTGTTTGCAGTCTCAGGCCGCTTCCACTCAATCGATGTGAAGTTGTCGGGTTGCAGACTCTTTGCACGGTCGAAGTCGATTGTGATGGAGTTGAAATAGTGCGAGAACAGCTTTGGCTTCGCAGCAGCCTTTTGCTCTGCAGCCTCGGCACCGTCCTCGTCCATGGCATCTGCGTCCTTCTCGTCCTCCTCTTCATCCTCAAGACCCTCGTCACCCTGTTCGTCCAGCAGGCGACCCTGGATCTTGACGCGATAGGTGGCGTTGGTGTCGCTCTCGAAATCGAAAGCGTCCGCGTCAATGCCGCTGCTCTGCCAGGGCTGATTCTCAACCGTGTTCGAGATCCATATGCGCATGGTGCCATAGCGCGAGGCACGGGAGTGGTGCTTCGAATCCATAACATCAAGCTTTTTGCGCATCATGGTTGCGTCCAGTGTGCGCTCCACCTCGCGCAGCTCTTTATATCGCGCCACGCCATCGCAAATGCAGATGTCCTCTACACCCTCGGGAATATTCTTGTCCGTGGGGTTCTTTGCGATCCGGCGCATCTTTTCGCGACGCTCAGCTTCGGCTCGCTGCTGAGCTTGCATCGTGGCGTTGTTGTATTGTTGCGGGGCGTGTTGTGGAGCTACTATGGGACCTTTACGAAAAGCAAACGCCAAGTCAGACTTGCTAATCATGTTGGGGGGATGTTGGGGGGCGGAAGGTGCAGTTGGTAGCGGTGAATGCGATTGCACTTACCAGGCCCTCTGCGCGCGGCAGGCGGCATCGCCATTTGCTGCTGCGGAATATAGTTGGTCCGGTTGCCGTACATCGTGGGCAGGAGCGCGACTCTGGAAACGGTAGCGAGGATGGGGGAGCGACTTCCACGATGAAAGCGCGATGTTGGAGATGGAAGATGGCAGGGCGCTTTTCTGGGGAGACGCGTTCGAGGTACCACGTTAGAGCTTTGGCCTGATTCGCGCGTCTCCTTTTCCTATGGCGGGGCTGCGCAAGGCTGGGAACCCCGCGAACTGGCCTCAACATGCTGGGCGTCCTTTACTATCATCCGGTGTGGCCAGGGACTATGTGAATTCTGTGACATGTGCGTGTCATATTTGCGAGATGCCTCTGCTGTTCGATCTCTCTGTACCCTTTCACGGCGTGAATGCATTTCTCTTGGCGCGCGATCCGATTCGCGGCATGCATCGAATACTTCCGTCTAGCGGTGTCAAAGTCCATCGAGACATTATCGTCTTATCGCTCATCTTCCTCCAATAATTCCTCAAAAAATCATCATTGACTTGCTTTGCACCTGCGTCCTGACAGAACTTGGAGAGACCAACACGAAAGAGAACCATCACAGAGAGACGATGAGGAGCTTGAAGAAGATTGTCCGCGTGCGCATACCGAACAAGCCATCGTCTAGCCTATGGGACATAACCATCCATGATGGGAGGATAGCATCCGTCACGGCCCATGACAGCGCGTTGAATGTCCAAGCTCCTGATGTCCTCGATGGAACCAACCGGCTTGTAGCTCCCTCTCTCTGCCACGCCCACATCCATCTCGACAAGTGCTTTCTGCTTCAGGATCCCAAGTACAGCGACCTGCAGATCGAGAGTGGGGGCTTCGACGAGGCCATGAAGATGACTGGTGAAGCCAAGTCCAGATTCGACGAGGACGATCTGCTCAAAAGGGGCGGGCAACTTATCGAAGAGAGTGTCAAACATGGTGTGACTTCTATGAGAGCTTTCGTTGAGGTCGATGGAGTGGTGGAGCTGAAATGTTTGCAGGCTGGTTTGAAGCTCAAAGAGCAGTGCAGAGACAGGTGCGAGATACAAATTTGCGCCTTTGCGCAGCTGCCGTTGTTCTCCGGCCAAGATCAGGGTGCTGAAGTGCGAAGACTGATGGCTCTTGCGGCAGATGAGCCAGGAGTTGAGGTGCTTGGAAGTACGCCATATGTCGAAGATGGGGAGCCCAAATCGAAAGAAAATGTAAGGTGGATCGCAGAATTAGCCATGCAGCGCAAGAAGCATCTGGACCTACATCTGGACTACTTCCTCGAGGAATACAAGCAGCCTCTTGTTTGGGACGTCCTCAACATTGTGAAACAGCTAGGTTGGCCAGAGGAGGAGGATCTGAGAATCACACTTGGCCACTGTACCCGCTTGACACGATTCGGACACGACGAGTGGCAGCACTTGCGTCAAGAGATTGGAAAGCTGCCTGTATCCTTCGTCGGCCTTCCCACGTCTGATCTCTTCATGATGCGCACGCCGGAGGGCCTGCGTGGAACACTGCCGGTCCTGGAGCTGATCCGAGAGCACGATCTGAATGCAGCGATTGCTATCAACAATGTGGGAAACGCGTTCACGCCGCAAGGTACCTGTGATCCTCTGAGCCTAGCTTCGCTCGCAGTCGGTCTGTATCAAGCCGGCACAATGAAAGACGCGGAAACAATATATGTAGGTACCCTCAAACCTTGCCTAATCAGGTGCCGCCTTTTGACGCTGCAACGTAGGAATCCGTCTCGTCTCGGGCGAAGGCTGCCATTGGCTGCGAGACAACATCCTTGGACCTGGACCCTGGCCAGTTCGCGGATCTACTGTTGTTTGATCGGATGGACAGTGGCTGGAGGTGTAGGAAGAGTATCGCAGAAGTGGTATATGACGCCGGATCCAATCGACAAACGGTGTTCCGTGGTCGATTGACGGCTTAAAGCTAAGCTGGGGCCAGGTACTGTTGTTCGTTAGAGAAGGTACACGGTATTTCTTGACATCATGTGTTTAGCGCGACTTCCCCACGCAAAGTCACATCTCAAGACTACAAACGCACAACACACGCGGCATACACCGCGAAGCACTCATTACAGTTTCTGCACGGATCCGCTACCTGGCACGAACGGTCGTCGCTATTTCGGTAGATAGTGCGCGTTTGCTTGTGCGACAAGAACGAGTCACACAGCTCACGTGCTTCCCGTTCACTGCAAGCACAGAGCACCCCACTGCCAAGCACTTGTCTCTTGCATAGCCCGTGCATCGACCCCACGACGTCAATCTTACGGCAGACTCGTCGCACCTAGATTCGTTCGATGCTTCCACTTAGCCACGACCAATAGAAGTGACCGACCCTTCTGGAGCGCTCGACCACAAGGATAAGACTATTTCAGTACACCGAGGGCACTAGTTGATATCGACACGGCTTACGCGCAAACACATTCAGTACGCCAGCCCGCAAACTTCACAATGGAGGAGCCTATAGCTACAAGTCAAGAAGATCATATAAGGAGTGGTGCTTCTCGCTTTCCGGCACTCAACCAGGTGTCGCTTGTGTTCTTAGAGAATATGAAGGTAAGCTATTTGCACACCCTGGTGCACGGTCCTGCGACTCTGGTCTTCCGGCGCAAGCCCTCGTAAGACTCCAGCCGCTGTTGCTTCTTCACTTCTCCATGGACAGCTCCTGACATTAAGTAGATCAGATTCGGCGAGCAGTCATACGAGGCAGCTAAAATCCACGACATCCTTGGACAATTTGCAAGTGGCGAAATTTCGAAGAGGCATACAATCTCGACTATCTTGAACATTATTAGTGGTCACGACAACCTCAGACATGATCTCTTTGCGATTCTGAACCATGACGATGCGCGCTGGACGCCTAGAGACTTCGATCTATCACCGAAATCCGTGCCGCAATTTCTCCAGCTCACGCATGAACCGCAGATGTGCCTGCCTTCTATCTCGGTGCCATGGGAGTCCAATCGTCCCAGTCGTTCCTCATTCAGATCACTGACTTCAGCTGTCTACAATGCATACGCGAACCCCGATGAGGCCGAAGTTGGACAAGGGACAACAGACACACAAAGCGAGCACGACCATCAGCAGCCGACTCCACAGATTACGCTCCCTTGGCCTGGGCAGGCTGCGTATGCTAATAGTTCAATTCTTGGTCATGTTGCGTCACCTGATGATGGTTCTTTGCACGACGACCCATGGCATCCGAATACCCACTACGATCCCATGCTAAATCAGCCAAATACTGAGTCGTTCAGCGTGTGGGAGCCAGAGCGATCGCGGTATTTACAGTCTTGGCGGGAGGTAGAATATGGCAATCCAGGCGCAGAAAACAGACATTTAATGGTCCCACAGCGTGGAGACATGCCCCTCGATGATGGATCTCCGCCATCCACGGCTGTGCTCGAATGTCACTTCTCAAATGGGTCCCACGAGAACCACTCCCGGAGAACCACACTGTCGCCATTCGTTCATCAGGAGCAGGCTTTGACTCGGACCCTGCAACCGCTCAAACACGAGCCAGAACTGCGAGAAGGTTATGAGCCCGCGATGTCGCTTGAGATGCTTCCACCGGCCATGAACTATGAGCAACGTGAGGCTTCTCCTTGCAGCAATACAGTGGCAACACAGAGATTTTCAAGCCAACTCGGTGGACTAGAGGACGTGCAGAGCGAGGTCTCAGCGACTGACACGCGTCCTTTCAAACGTTTGAAAGCTACAACGACGGCTGCTCGCAGTCGTGCGGAGGGTAGTGGCGAGTTCATCCATGGTCTATGTGGAAAGCGCTTCAAGAGCCGCTCCAAAGTTAAGAAGCATCACTGGGGCAACAAGAAAGATGATCTCGATACCACTACGGGCTGCTGGGCCAAGCATAAGAAGCCAAATATCCGTTGGGACGATCATCCAAGCTGCCGGGAGGCGCCAAAAGTAGGCGCAGCCAGGCGAACTTCCGATGTTCGTACGTCGAAGCATACCGAGAGCAGGCTTTCATCTGCGGAACACAAGGCACTAACTGTCCCAGCAATGATCCCAAGTCGCGAACGACTCCACTCTCATCGCATTCTTCACGATGAAGTCCCCAGAGAACTCCCAAAAAGGACTGCTGACTCGCCACACACATCGTTGCAGTATCCGGGGTCTACCTTGTCTCAGTACCATAGTCACCACTTACCGGGTAGAAGGTCCTTCGAGAGCTTGTTGTCGGCGGTCAATATGGTATCGGAGATGGAGGCTCCCGTACCGCAAGGACGAAATGATTCTCTTGTGGCTCAATTAGACGCTCAAGCTGCAGCTGTAGACTACGAGTCCCACTATCGTCCTGGCTGGACGTTCGAATCTATTGTACCCTGCAACGAGCGTGTCTATGACCCACCAAAGCCAGATTCAGGCCCAGCCTATACGTCGAGAGAGCATATGTTGCTACCAGCTCCTTATATGTCAGAGGGCAACTTTCACCCTGGGCAGATCAATAGATATGGATAGTCGTCGTCGAACATATCCCATGACATACCTACCGCGTATCTAGGTCATCACGCATCTTCGACGGGACCAACGGAAGAGGCGACGCACTGTGATCCAAGGCTGTATCCCAGAGAGCAACAATGGTTACGAGGTTGACACCGGGATCAGCTGGAAAGAGGTGTCGGATTTGGGTGAGGATGCAACAGCCTATTGTGAAGAGGCGGCGTGAGCTCTTTGCTGAAATGAGCCCAAGATTGCGGTACGAAGACCACGGTCGCAGTGTATGCACATGCATGAATGTACACTCTAGATGGCTTAGAGTCCGGGAGTCTCTGTTGTCGGGATCGCTTGCGACCCAACTGTGAGGCCGGATGCTGTGCAGCGAGAATGTCAGCAGCAAATTCCAACTTGTCAATTGACGCGAACTGGACTGCTAAAATGATGCATCGGTGGGACTCTGAACAAGTATCAGAGCCGCCATTATTTCCCATCCCTAAGCACTCGTGACATCTCGCTTACGGAACACATTCTCAATGCAGCAGTGTTTCCACGGCCTTGGTGGCGCGTTCAAGCTTCCCCGCAAGCTTCGCTGCAGGGATGCAAATAAGCCCCAGCCGTTCTCCACATCATATTTCAGCCTTTCCCCATGTTCCATGCCTGTCACCGCCGGCGGTGGAGTAATTCCGCGAATCATTTCTCCGCCCGACGTTGTTTCCCGGCGAGATAGCGCGTGTTAACCACCGGTGGTACCTTGGATAGTCTACCGTTTGTACGCTGGATGACGTCCGGAGCTTGAGCTACCCCTGCTGCAGCTGTTGGCAGCACAAAAAACGCAGAGCTGTCGAGGAAGAGGGAACACAATGGCAGTGCAATTGCAATTCTGGTTCTTATATAAGGACTGTGTCACCGCGCGCGATCTCTCAATGTCCATTCCGTCATAGCGCTCGCGTCCCCGGGCGATCGACATGGGCGGCCTTTTGCGGGGAGCGGGATAGCTTTCGCAGCCACGCGCACCAGCCTCCAGGTTATGTCTACGAACGGGATCGCGTCCGCAAATACAACAATTGAAAGAAGGGTAACCTGAACCTGGTCATGGGGATGAGCCGGTAAAGGTTTGCAGGCTGCCCGACTCCATATAAATGCTCGTCGCCCTCTGCGATCTGCGATCTACTCCACCTCATCACCTCGACTCCACTTCTCAATTGTGACGCGATTGACAAGTGCACGATGTGGACTCCAACCCTCTTCTCATTACTCGCGGCGACTACTGTCGCACAGTACAGCACGAACACCACTCTCGGTCCTGACGCGAACGGCAAGTACCAGATCTCCTCCGACGGCATTCGTGCAAACTTTATCCCGTACGGCGCGTCAATTTCGAACCTTTTCATCAAGGGCAAGGACGGTGTCGAGCGCGATATCGTTCTCGGTTTCGACAAGGCCTCTCAGTACGAGGGCGAGGTGCATCCCCATCTTGGCGGTGTGCCCGGCCGCTACGCGAACCGCATCAAGAACAGCACGTTTGACATTGACGGCGAGACGTTCCACATCCTGCCGAACGAGAACAACAACAACGACACTCTCCATGGTGGACCAAATGGCTGGGACTACCGCAACTTCACCATCGTCTCGCACACCACGGATTCGATTACCTTCTCGATTGTGGATCCAGATGGCGAGCAGGGCTTCCCTGGTGAGGTCATCAGCTACATCACATACACCATGACTCCAAACACCTGGAAGATCAAGATTGTGGCCATGGCGACTACCAAGAAGACCCCGATCATGCTGACCTCCCACGTACGTATCTCCATTTGTAGATCATATAGGACGAGCTGACCATAGTAGACCTACTGGAACCTGGACGGCTTTGCGAACCCAGACACACCTCTTGCTCTCAACCACACCTTTAGCCTTCCTTACTCAGGCCAGCGCGTTGGTGCTGACAACATTCTCATTCCCGATGGCACTATTCTGCCTAACCAGAAGTACTCTGTCAACGACTTCTGGTCTTCTCCCAAGCAAATCGGAGCCAACTTCACATCGCCCGACCTGTACGGAAACTGCGGCTTCAATTGCACTGGCTACGATACCTGCTACATTGTCAACCGCGACCAGAACGGTCCGTATGATTGGCACAACACGGGACCTGTGGCATCACTTTCGAGCGACTGGTCTGGTATCAAGATCGACATCTACACCGACCAAGAGGCTTTCCAATTCTACAGCTGCGGTGGTCAGACTGGTAAGTTATGCAGATGCAGATGCATATGCATGTGGTCGTCGCTAATATTGAATAGGTGATCTCCCGCTCAAGTCAACCCAGGGTGTGTCAGGTCGCCCGGCATTCGTGCAGCAGTACGGCTGCGTCGTCATGGAGGTCCAGGACTGGATTGACGCCATCAATCAGCCCGAGTGGCAGCGTGAGAAGCGACAGATCTTCGGTCCTAACAGCCCTACGTACACTCTGGAGGCCGATTATGTGTTCTCAGCCTCAAAGTAGTGAACCGCACAGGATCTACCTGGATGCTCGGTGCAAGACGGACCGGAGCGAACGACGAACAGATCTTAATGTGTGCGACATGACTGGACATTTAGCTAGGCATCTGGATACGATGCTGTAATGACAATGTTGCACTTTCCTCCTTCACCTTGGGTGTTTTCCTTCCGTTTGTCGTCACTCTGTTATGGCAACCTGGTCGCGTCGACGACGACAAAATTTGTACCTGACCACAAACTCAACACCACAACACGCGCAGATTGCTTCTATCAGCTTCAACGTGCGAATTTGCCACCTTTGCGTCTCTACAAGCATCCGCACTCTTCAAGCACACTCTTCTCACAACCAGCTTTCAACCAATCGCTTCGCGCAGGAACAGCAACCACTTCACCACGGTCAAGAACAAGCACAACAATCGCAAGAACAAGAAGAAGATCCAGGACGCAACTGGCGATGCTGACCTGCAGTTTCCTCCTCAGCTTTCCTCGCTCTTCATTACCCCAGGCTCCACTTTCTCCTTGACAGCCACGTCCTCGGACCTCACCCCCTCTGACTCTTCCCACCTTTGGTTTTGGCACCCTCAGACTAGACTCTCTCAGGGCAGACCCAGACGAGACTCCAGCAGCTGAACCCATGGACCGCATCACAGGACCTGAGTACGACACCACTTCCTCACCTCCAGGACCAGCCGCGGACGTTTACTCGAAACTTCGAATGGACACGCCGGCCACTGGCAGGACTAACGTGATTGGCAGTTTCTTGGGTACCGTCACCTCGTCAGTTGCGCTGCACCAGATGATGGGACAGCAGCCACCGAAGCCGTACGCTACGCCGCCACAGATGCCGCACGATCTTGAGCAGAGGTTCATCGAGAGTCTGAAGGAGTATGGTGTTGATGCAAAGATGAAAGGGCAAAACCCGATTGAGTTCATGATAGAGGCGGCTAAGAAAGAGCATTCCATACAACCCGAGATTTCCGTGTATACCTCCAGGGCCCATCAACCCGCGAATACTTCCAGTGCTCCCCATGGTACTACGTACACCTCCAGTATCGACACAACTGCTGCAAATAGCTCCGCCAGTGCTCCACCGCCAGTCCTCTTCCCGTTGCCAGCTGGTCATGGGAAGCTTCCGTTCCCTATGCCACTCCTCGAGGAGCGCCAGATGGCAGTACCACAAATCAATATCCAGCCGCCGTCCCCTGTGAAGCAGCCCGGCTCAAGGAAGCGCCATCCTTCGCAGTCGTTCGAACAGTTGCCCTCAGCCAATGCCCAGCTTACCGACGAGACCACTGATCTACACAATCTTGCCTCCAATCAGGAAGTTCTATGGAAAGCAAACTTCCCTGGCAACACCGAAGCACTAATGACAATCATGCTACTCTGGTCCATGAGCATGAAGCGTCTTCAAATGCAATTTCAAGATCACCGCCTTCTCTCTATCAACGCCGCCTTCCCATACCCTGTTCAGCCTCCCATCGCGCACAAGCTCGTCTCCACCACATTCTACAACGACTCCACCACACCCCACAAGGAGATCCGCTTCCTCGGCCGGGGCTACAAGGTCGAAATGACATACCACGAAGTCGACACTTTCACCTCCCCATCCTTCTCATCTGAAGACACCCGAGACTGCAAACTCGCCGCCTTCCAGTGTGCTCTCAACGTCTCAGCCCCACACAAAGACGTTGCGCACATTTCTCTCCTCACGCGCGCCGAAAAGGGCGCATCCACAGCAGCAAGGGGAGTGTCCAGACAATTCCGAAAGCTCCACAGGCAAACAATCGTGTCATAGCTTTCGCAGTCAGATCCGGCAAGACCAGATATCGACGCCTTCCGAGGCAGGGCATAGCACACTGGAAGAATTTCGTTTAGCCGCTCACAATGTCAAGTCGCGAAGAGATTCTTGCGCTAGAGGCGGACTTGAGGTTGTCCCACAATTTGCACAATTGAACGAGAGACACTTAGGAATATGTCACTCTTGATCGCTGACGGCATACTCTGGTCGAAGGCTTCATCGTTTTAGTCCTCATTTGGAGGCTTCTTTTGTCAATTGTTCATAGAGATCCTTGCCCCCATTCTAAAGGTATCGTCGCATTAGGGTAGAGACTGAGCAGCGCCCGTGCCAAATTTGCATGAGCACGTTCTGATGACTCGGCAAAATTTACAATGTCTCTTCTGTTCATGTTGATTCTTCGGCTTTCGGCAAGTCTCAAAATGGCGAAAACTTTGTCTCGCGGGTTGGTAGACTGTCGGTGGCGGAGTTCGTATCGCACATCCAGTATATCCTTCTCATACCTGAAGCCGGTCTCTTCCTCTCGTTCTCTCAGCTGCGATTCGATGACCTCAAGAAGTGGGTGCAAATCAACGTCGCGAAAGGGGCTCTTCTCCCACTGAGGGGACGTGGCAGCGAACTTCGTGGCAAACTTGATTCGACGCAATGTGTCAACGTCCATTCTCCACCGCACCATGTCCAGACTGCAGAAGAGTTGAACTTCCTGTGCCAATGCAGCTTCTTGGACCGCCGAGTAGATATATCAGCCCTTCTCGACTCTGCTCTTGAGCTTTCAGGTACCATGGTGCGCTCGTTGGATTTGAGCCTGGATTGACGAAAAACCGAACGGCTTCGATGCTGTCTCGTACGGTACCCAATTCATCTTGTTTGCCAAGCCAGACTAGAACCGACGTTGCGGTTCGGTAGATGCCATCCATAAAGGAAATTGAATGAGCTCTTTCTTCCATGTCTTGCTGGTTGATACACAGCGCATCAACTCACAGGCATCGTGTGCGGCCTGGCAAACGGAACTGCTGTAACGCATCGTGAAGGTTGTTGGGTATCGAGATCTCAACATCATCCCACACACATCTTGTCTGGAGGTCTGGTTGGCCCCAACAATACGACACAGCCTCGTAGTCGGCAGACTTGGACAGCGGAACATGTACTGCGCTGAATACCAGTCAATCTCCCGGTTGGCCTGGCTGAAGGAGGATGAGTATTATTTCTTTTCTATGAAGATTGAGTTGGCGATAATGACTACCGTAGCCTTGTTCGTGCTAGTGCCAGCATTAGCACTGATCTTAACTTGGAACGGGATGCGACTGACCGGAATGGAGCGTGGAATGCAGGGCTCATCAACGCAAAACCGAATCCAGAATACAAATGATACACTCCATCCCTGAGGGAGAGAAAAACACGTTCGATCGATGCCGAACGGCAGCGACGATACGCGCCAAGCCCAGCTGAAGAGCTTCCAGAAGTATGTGGATTGCTCCATAATGATCATATGGTAGTCTGAGGCGGTCTGAGGTTATGTGTGTTGACCGAAGGAGCTACCTGTCGACTTGTTGTGGCACAGCACTGTACTCGGTGGCTGTATAATCTCAGCCGCAATGCATGCTAGGCACCACAGCGATCGACCGGGCACTTTGCCTCAAAGGTGCGCCCTCACTTCCTATTTCTATCAGTCTCCGGATCCCTCAACATTGCACTCTTCTGTCCCGCCTCATTCTTCATCCACGCATACGCAGCGTACCCGCCAGCGAACCCAGCGAAGAACAAGACATTGACGCGTGATGTATGGCGCAGGAGTGTGGCCATGCGGTTACCAGTATTGGGGTCCATCTCGATTGAATCTATCGGATGACGGCGATGAGTACGTGGTGAAGTGTGTGGTTTAAGGAAAAAAAGAGTCGTGACTTTGGGTATTGTGCCACCCTAAGTACTAGTGACGTCATTAGTGCGTAGCTCGAGCGTCAGGCTGAAACGAGATATCGCAAGACGGCATGCTCTGTTCTTAGTACAATAGTGGGAGCATAAGAAGAAACTGATGTTGAGTGCGCATCCATTGCGAGGATCTACTCTCGGTCACCCTCCTGTGTGAGACGGATATCGTGGTTTAAAAGTCTATCCTCCCCTACCTCCACCCCGACCCCTTCCTCGTCCACCTCTACCACGTCCACGCCCGTGTCCTCGCCCTCTTGCCTGGCCTTGCGGAATCTCACTCCTATTCCAACGCTCTCCTTCATATCTCAAGTCCTTCCAACGTTCATCAAGGTCTCGATAACGCGCAGCATCTTTGCGCTCTCTATTCTTTCCAACGCCTGTTGTGACACTGTCTTGAACAAGCAACTGCATGCCCAGACCTTCTTCATTGCCTTGCTCGTACATACCCAGGTTCAGTGCGTCGCCGTGTGGATTATAAGATGACCTGATGTCTACCGCTCCAGAGTCTGGGAAGCGAACGATGCCTTGCGCGAGACAGGTGTCAGGATGAGGATCTGCAATGCCGTGGACAGTCAAGCTTTGCACTACACCTTCGAGTCCCGCGTAGATGTTTGTTGAAGTAGGTGACGGGACAGATAAGCTGTAGACCGGCGAGTCATGGCCGCCTCGCCAGTAGTCCTCGCGGTAGGCGTTGCGCTTTGGTGCAATGCGAGGATTGAGATAGAGGTTCCAACCACCAGAGACGTCAGATGCGCTATGTTTGTTATTGTTGACAATGGCGTTGTACGCGTGGTCCTGACCGTTCGCTTTGCGTCTTGGTGGAGACGGCACCGAGATGGAGGTGTATGCATGCGAGCCTGACAGGCGTAAATCGAACACTTTGATGATGCTATGCATCGATACTCCTGCGACAATGCGCTCAAGTCCCTGCGTAGCTAGCGAATAGACCGGAGAGTCGTTTGTGGCGTCCCAGAATATGGTCTCAAAATTATGCGGGGTACGGAGGTCGTGGAGTCGGATGATCCCGTCGTAGGCTCCTGACAGGAAGACATTGCCAGCTTCCGAGCCGCCATGTGCTGTGCCCGGTATCGGCAGTATAGGATAAACAGACGTATTGCGTAGTGCGTAGCGTTCAGATCTGGAGCCTTGCCAGAATTTGGAGTCTAGGCCAAAGGTTCTGAGCGGTTCGGCCAGGAACCCATCAGACGTGATTTGGTAGATTTGTACAGGTGCATAGGATGGGCCCATGCCGATAGCTACTTTGTCGTCGGAGAGAAAGTTGCACGACCAGATCCTTCCTGCCGTGGCACCTGGTGCGATTGCGGTGACAAGCGAAAGAGGTTCCGTCGCGGTCTCCGATGTGCTGTGCTCAATGGCATACAAAGCTAACACCGAGTCTCCTAGTGTCGCTGCTAGCACGGGTTTGTTTTGAGAAGATACCGAAATCGACCCGACAGATCGCCCAGCAGTATCATACTGTTGCTGATGAGTCTTTCTCTCACTGGCGTCCCAGCCCAACAGTGAGAGTTGGCCGGATGCCGTGCCATAGACAGTCTGCTGGACCGGCGTATGGCCTTGATGAGGTCGAAGTAGCTTCAGACTTGTTATATCGTCTCGTCCTTCTGAGCTATCCGGCATATGGTACGAGTACCACGAGCTTCGATGCCCGAAAGCGTCGAAAGTTACTGAAGCATCAGAGGACGGGTTCTCCCGTTCGTCATCCCACATCTGCTGCGCTGCTTTCCCACTCTCCTTCACGCGAACTACAATCTGTGTACCGGCAGACCATGCCAGAACCTCTGTTCGTTCTTTCCATGCTCCAAAAGTTTCCTCGTACGCGTCAACGCTGGGCTGATAACCCATCGTTTGTCCTCGTGGTCCTCTCCACCTTTTCTTTTGCCATGAGTTGACACTCATTGTCATCACAGAGGGCTCCAAGTATCTAGCTATCAGACCTTTGCGACGCCAATTGCGGTACAAGGTAGTAAGTCCTTGCACGGCGTTCCGCGCATCTGAGTCCAGTCCGCTAATGCCAAAACGGCCCTTGAGGAGTGCTTTCCAGCCATCGAGCCGCGCAAACTCAGACAAACGACGACTAGCCAGGGAAAGGTTAAGCACATCTCGCGGGCGTTCCAGGTGACTGGTGACCAAAGAGAGAATCTCGTTTGGCAGGGTGTTAAATGTTGCCATGATGGCTGCCGGGCGTTCGCTATGAGCGTCCGCAGGTGCTGTTATGTCAAGAATTTCGTTGTTTAGGTTCCATGTGTTGCACTCACGCGCTGGAAGCGCAGCACCATATGGTAGACATGTGCCTGTTGACTGAAGAGTGGATGACTCTTCCACGATGACGACAAAATCTTAGCGCCTCAGCCACAGCTCGAGCCACCATCGATGATGCAAGAGCGCGAATCCTTCATAAGCGTAAAGAGAAACCAGTCACACCTCCAGACTCATCTTCGCGAGCGATAGCAGCCCTACAATCATTCGGGATCGACAGAATGGTGAGCTCAGGGGACAAATCTCGTGTTGTTGATTGCACCTTTCTGTCCACACGGATCTGCTTCCTAAATAAGCTCCAAGCTAACGCACGTGTCAAAGACGCCATAGGCACATCGTAGACTCAGATCGACACGTTCGCGCGCGTTGGACGCGACGGCGCCAGTGTGTTCAGTGCACCTTCATCATGGTTATTCACAAATCATCTACAAAAGCTTGATTCACCATGGTTCTCCGCACTCACGTCGGGGTCTCATGTTTCTGATCGGTGCGCGGAGCGACGATTATCGCAGATATATTGCTCGTCCCGAGCGCCGCACGTTTCGGTGCTTATCCGCTTACTGCAGCCATCCGCGAATCTAGCGCTGGCAGTGCACTGTCGGCAACCGTCCCGTGACAATCCTACTTGCGCCAACTCTAACCCCTGGAGCCAGAAGTTTACGAGCGGTAGTTAACCCCTCCTCTGCCCATGCGGGTCCCTGCGACTTCACACTGTTTCCGCGTCGCATTGCGACACCCTTTGCGCAATGGCTGACTCGCAGCCTGACGAGAAGGCCGTGTACGCGCTCATCGCGGCTGTCGCGAGCAACATGAATCGACTGCGACAAGGAATCGACGGGCTGCGACAGATACACAACCGCTGGAAAGGCAACAACGGCATATCGATCAACCTGATTGCGCAGCTAACAGCACTCAAATCGAATCTCGGAAACATGTACGATTGGCTGAACCATGCGCTGTCCGACATGCATCCCCAGCTGCTCTCCGACTTGGACATCTTGATGACCTCGTGCGGATTGCTGGTGCGTCATTTGGATGGTCTAATTGATCAACTTTACCAGCACGACCACGATTCAATGGATTGCGCGATCAAGCTGAAGTACACGGTTGGCAGCAGATCGATGGAGAGACTGCGCAAGGCCGCGCAGCTTCAGACTGAATCCGTCACCCTACTTCTGGCTGCGTGTAAATGGTGAGCCAGTCAAGCTCTGTTGTATTGTCACCACCCCCTGGTCTAACCACAACTAGCCATGCTTCGGCACAGCGCAAGATACTGCTGCACAAGAGTCGCCAGATCCGTCGGGAAGATGCCGATTCACTGATGGTTCTGACACGTTCATCGAAAGTGAATGGTGGCTGTATGAGAGTCTTGACACAGGCATCGGCCACAATTCAGTGGTTCCGATATTTGTTCTACTTCAAGCTCTTGCGCAAAGAGCCCGAGTATGTTCCCACGGAAGAAGACTACGACATTGAGGCTGCAGCCATACGCTCCGATGCAATTGATCGTGCACTTCAACAAGATGCCACTACTCTTCGTCGCGAGACCAAATTGGTTATGATGGGCAATGTCAACAGCGGCAAGGAGCTTATCATGCATCAGATGAAGGTCCTCTACGCGGAAGGCTACTACCCCATCGAGGAGCGCAAGCCTTTCCGATATGCCGTGCGCTCTACGATCCGCCTGCTTATACATGCCATCATCGATCTCTTGAAAGACACTGGCATAAATCTGCCTAGCGCATTAAACCAGGAATTCGCCATACTCCTCCACGAGGTCGAAACTGTCGACATGCAGCTCATTTCTCCAGATGCCGTCCAAGCGGTACAGCGAATATGGACTTGTCCCGAATTCGCAACCGTCTACATCAAGAATTTCGAGATCGACTTTCCTCAGTATGCGCCATACTTTGCCCAAGAGATACAAAGGATGGCTACTGCTAACTACATTCCTTCCGAGGCAGACATCGTCCGGCTCAACCAATCGATAGGTGGCATCCGAGAACTTCGCTTCGATTGGGACGAATTAGCAGTCCATCTTTTCAACATCAACGGCTACATCCCTGGTCACTTTCGCAAGCGGTGGTTCCACCAGCTTGAGGGCGCAACATCACTCGTGTACACAGTCGACGTGTCGTCCTACGACCGGCCATACCTTGGACAGTCTGCGGAGTCGCAACTCCTAGATGACTTCGCCACGTTTGAGCAGTGGGCAGGGTCCGAAAAGTTTGCCGACTCTTCCATCATCTTGCTTCTAAACAACTTCACCCGCTTTCGCGAAAAGCTGCCGCACTCTCCACTCGAAACATTCTTCCCCGACTATGTGCCGAGCGAGATTGACCCAGAGACTTCTGCTCGCCAGTACATTCTGCGGCGCTTCAAAGACGTTAACCGCAATCGTCTCTCCATCTACTCATTCTGGGTCGACCTCGATCTGAGCAACAACACGTACTTGTACGCTGCATTGAAGAAGACTTTGCAGCACATTCAGCAACGGAGGGCGAGAGAAGAGGTCTGGACTGCTAGTTCCACAAGCATGGGCTCGGGCAGTCGGTCCGGCACCGGCTTAGCGGGAAGGCTTATCTCGAGCCGGAGTGGTCAATCACTGAGGAAGAGAGCTGGGACCGATACGTCAAGGGTCATCAGCCCCGTGCAGAATGGCTGATGAGTCATAATTAGATGGTTAAGAGCTGGTTGATGAAAACGGCACGGAAACTTAATGGCGCTTATGGCATACTTGGTGGACTGGATGATGCTTTTCTGGCGTTCTGGATGCGATGATACCAAGGCACGGAGCTTCCTAAGCAGCAAGTGTCCTTTTGCGGCAGCTTTCACTTTCTCTAATACCCGGTCATTCGGCAAAGGCAACCATCGGCGTTCAAGGGGCACGGCATATACTGCCGGTCAGCTGGCCATCTCCGTACTGATCCAGAGTGATCAAGGATAAGACACACGAGGTAGTACAAAGACGGTAGACCAGAGCTTTCTATGAGTGCAGTTTCCAACACTTCTCGAGCAAAAATTACTTGTCTGGTGTCTAGCGGATCCTCGCCGCCCGTCATTCTAAACCTAACATCGAGACTTGGCTATCTGTAAAATATTCCTACCAGCTCCAAGCAGCATCCCAACCTCCATGCAGGGTATGTTTCATTCATGTGGAAGACTTGAACACCATGCATTTAATGGACCGCGACTAATGGTTGGGCCGTTGCTAAATTCTGGTGTTGCTAATTGCCAAGACCGACCGGAGTTCTTCATCCCACTTCAGCTTCACGTTTTCCGTCCCCTGCGCAGCCAATTAACACTCGTCATCCTCCACCGTCAGCGCAGTCTCCGCACTCGCGTATCCTAGATGCCACGATCAATCGTATGACTCGTGTCTGCGAAGCTCCATCATGATTACCCACGTCGGGCAAAAGGTGTTGCATAACAGTCGTATAGGGCCTGGATCGGCATTACGAGACTCCACGCAAGCCACAGCGGACCTGGGGTGAACGTGGGGACCCCGCAGCACGGAAAAGGGCTACCAGACATGTGGCCCAACGTCGCTGATCTCCCGCGATGCAGATGTGGTGTGGTACAAAGCACGACATGTCTGTCGTACTGAAGGTAAAGGGAATTGATATCCTTGTTTCGTGCGTGTACTTCAATACCATATACGGTCACAGTCCACCTAAGCGACTCTGAAAGATTTGGAGTTCTCTTCGAACCTGCAGACGGAGGCCAGCACTCTTACGGTCGCTCTCACCTCTTTCTGCCACGGTTAGTCCACGAACTCTCATTAACATGGAGAAGGCCGATCCCTACTCGGAGCGCGTCGAGGCGATATCCACCAACTCACCCGCCATGAGCGATGCTGAGAAACAACAACACGATGACGCCGTTGGCGCCAACCTCGAGCTGGACGAGAATTCCTTACCACCAGGCTACTTCACCTCCAAATTCTTTGTCGGCTCCATGGCAGGCATTGGACTAGGTCTGATGGCCGGAGTCGCCGCCTTTGGTTATGCAGCTCCCATCCTCGCACACATCAACGCAGATATTGGACCTGTAAGTACAGCGTAACTATTTTCCAATGTACCTATGCCATGAGCAGACAATCCTAAAGCTCAGCCTATTCGTCTCCAATCCATCTCGGCCACCAGCATGAGACTTGGAAACCTCCCCCTAACTTCCCTCAGGATCCCAACATCGTCTGGGTCGCCCTCTCCTACACCCTTACCTCCGCCGTAACCCTCACCATCATCGGGCGCGTCAGCGATATCTTCGGCCGCCGCTACATCTTCGTCGGCGGCGCGGCCCTCGGCGTCATCGGCGCCATCATCTGTGCCGTTGCACAGAACGTAACCACGCTGATTGTCGGCACGACCATCATGGGCATCGCAGCCGCTACCCAGTTATCCTACTTCTATGTCATGGGCGAACTGGTGCCGATGAAGTATCGCCTCGCCGGAAATGCGTTTTGTTATTTGTTTTGTATTCCCGGGAGTGGGATTGCGCCGGTTATTTCGACGAGTTTTATTGTTAAGCATCCGAGTGTGGGGTGGAGGGGATGTTACTATGTGCTCATCGGGATACAGCTGTCGAGCTTCCTGTGCTGGTTTTTCTTTTACCACCCGCCGACATTCCGGATGAAGCATGGGCAAAACGCGTCTGTACTTCGGTATATCAAGAACTTCGACTACGTTGGCACGACGCTGTACACCGGCGGTTTGCTCGTCTTCATGATGGGTTTGAACTGGGGCGGATCAGTGTACGCCTGGAGTTCCGCGTACGTCATCGCCACTATTGTCGTCGGGCTTGTTGCGCTGGTTGCGTTCGTGTTGTATGAGACATATGTCAGTCTCAAGGAGCCGTTGGTGCCGATGCATATCTTCAGTAACTACTCCTGGAACGCTTCAGTTATTCTTACTGGACTTGGGGCGTCAGTGTACTATGCCTTTGCCATTGTGTGGCCGAGTATGGTCGCGGTCTTGTATGCGGACGGAGGCGCAATGAAGAGTGCCTGGCTTTCCTCACTCGTCGGTCTCTGTATCACTATCGGCCAGATTGTAGGAGGCTTCAGCGGGAAAAAGATCGGATACTTGAAATGGCAGTGCGTGGTTGGTATCACGCTCGGCGCTATATGCTTTGGCAGCATGGCAACCTGCGGTGTCGGCACCATGAATCGCGCCGCAACTCTTTTATCCTTCGGAGTATTCTTCGTCGGCTGGACAGAAGGCGTAAGTCCCCCTGATTCCACTCAGTCTACACTTTCACACGGATTCTAACTTATACATCTTAGGCGGCTATCACCATCGTGACCCTCGCAGTAAAAGACCAATACGCCCTGGGAACTGCCTCGGGCGTCGCAGGCAGCATCCGATTCCTCATCTCCTCCATCGCCGCCACAGTCTACTCCGTCATCCTCTCAAACCGCCTGACCAGCACAATCAGCACGCAGCTTCCTCCCGCCCTGTTGTCTGCTGGCCTTCCCGCCTCCTCCATCTCCAGCTTCATATCCGCCTTCACGCTCGGCCCCGCTGTCTTCGCCGCCGTGCCCGGGATTACAGATGAAATACTGGCGGCTGGCACGCTGGCGTACAAGCACGCGAACGCGGATGCGTATCGCACTGTCTTTCTGAGTAACATTGCGTTTTCGGGAGTCGCGATCATTTGTAGCTTGTTGTTGCCGAACGTGGATCATTTGTTGACGGGGCAGGTTGCTACGACGCTGCATCAGGGGAGGGACGAGGGGCATATTGCGGGGGAGAAGGAGTGAGGTAGTGGGCCTGAGCTGGATGGGAAATCAATTGGGAGTGATAGAGTGTGGTGGGTGCTGAGACTTTGAGTTCGATGTAGTATTGCTACTTAGCAAGACAAGTGCATACTCAACATGTTGAGAAGCAGAGTAGCACGTACCCGCGACTCGACCGTCGCACATGAAGATCAAATACTGTCCCTGTCTCTCGCTCGCTTTTGTACAAACTCAGAACCTTTCATCATCAGCAACTCGTACCGTAAAATACTCTGAAGACATCCAAGCGCTTATCTAACAGGAAAGCTAACTTCTACATTCCGTGAGGTCGAGCACAGGGGGCACGGGTTATACTAGCACCGAGTGGGCTAGCCTGTGTTACACGAACCCCAGGTTCATATAGCACGCTGACAAGTGGAGAAAGTAGGCGGAGTGGGTGGAAGGAGCGAGTAGCGTGCTCTCCTAGTTGCTAGCGCGTCTCGAGTGCCATGTCTACACCTTCACACGCATACGCTCGTCCCTGCCATCCCTGGGCTAAATGCTTCTGGTAGCCGCATACTCGAGTAATCCAGTGTCACACCTACACATACACACATGCACACACACACACACAAGCTTGTCCAATATCCTTTGCTGACATGATCCTAGGGGCCGTCCACTTAAGCAAACAAAATCCACCTACCCGCCCGCTGCCACCGCCTCCCCCACCCACCATCCCCATCAGGGGAGGGATGAAGGGCATATTGCAGGGGAGAAGGAGTAAGCGAAGACATATATACATGAAAGACCGAGTGACGAGATTCAGTAGTGCGTAGTATATACCGAGACTCTCCATATGTCTACTGAGCAGATCAAGTGCATATCCGACATCTAGCCAACTACGGCAACATATGTATCTACGACTCGAACACGACACTCCAAGACACTCCTTTCCTGCATAGCTCTCGAGGCTATTGTTACTTGTAACTTGAATGTGCGAAGAGTCCTGAAGTTATACACGCTTCTGTATCGTAGGCACGCTGGCGTTTGCTATTCTTGAAGGTTTTGAGCACAGTGGGCACGCATCACGATATGCTGGCACCGGGGGAGGCGGAAATGAGCCTTGGTAAAGGATGTACAGTAGATAAAGCGGTCAGACATCTCGTAACAGCTTACTGAGTGGAGATAGCTGCCTATGTTCTAGATACAAAATGTGCCAATTGTGCCAGCAGATGTCTACATTTCTCATCGTTTGATTTGGCCATCTGTCACGGCATCGTAGACTCCCTCATTCCACTTGGGCTTGGCTTTGTGGTTGTAGGAAATAAGTTCCATGCTTGAGCGTGATACAAATTGTTACATTGATGCCTGTGGTGTCAAACACTGGTGCTGTAAGAACACATTTCATTTCATCATAACTCATACCACCCTCCCAGCCACCCCTATAGTCTTGATGAAAGAAGTAAATAAATCGAACAAAAGTCTGATCAGCTCCGGATCGTCCGAGAAGCTTGCTGTATAAGGATATTGCATGCAAATAACTCAGCCCGTCCTCGAGCCACTCATATGCCGTTTTAGATAACGATATCTGGTCCAAGATAAAATGCCCCACTCCATTCGCCTTGGATGTTATTGGTCTGCCGAGAACAATAAAAGAAGATATGATCCGAGTATATTCGCCACAGAACGCCGTCCATGCCGTTCGTTTATGCCCGCGTAAAGACTACCGTTGACAGAAAAGCTCAATTTCGCCGAGTTGGCCGCCACCAGGATTGAGATCTTGTTGTTGCTCTTTCCAGTTCTCAAACGCTTCCTGGACATCGTCGTCACATTGGATGCTAACGTATGTGTTCTCGCTGTCCAGATATTTGAGCTTGACTTGGCCAGAGCCAAGCGAGACTGAAGTCGACCGTTGCAGCTTTGCGTCGATTCTGTCTTTGAGCGATTGGAAGCTGATGTTGGTGCTAACGACCAGGACCATGGTGCTGCCAGCTGACGGGCAGTGCACCTTGACCTTTAACTGTGTCGGGATGCTCGCCTCTTGCTGCGCAAGCGGTGGGGACATGTTGAGGGAGTCCATTGATGCTGGGGTTAGTGTCCCTTGACTGCGCTCGAAGGAAGACGCCGGGGTCATGGTTCGCGATAGTGGCGGTTGATAGCTGGGGTCACGGCGCAGCGCGCCTCCGTGATAGTCGGCATTTGCCAGTTCGGCTGCAGTCCGCTGCTGAATCAGACGATCTCGCTGTATCGCAGGCGACTGGGTGGCTGCTCGTGGGGGCGGTATATTCGCTGGCGAGTTGTTCACGCTGCGATTGACAATGGCAGCATTGTAGGCGTAGTGAGTCGGAAACGGTGGCACATCGGGTACTGGAGGTTGCTGTCCATTTGGCAGTCTTCTGTTTGGACCCAAATTCGAGTTGATGTCGGGACTGCTAGCCGCCCTCAATCGACCCTGCGATGACATGGCGGCATTGGGAGGTAATGAGGGACGTTGACTGCGTGCTTGTGGGTACTGGCCCGATCCATCCCGGCGAGACTGTGCTGGGGCGGTGTAGCGATTGTTCTCTTCATGTGAGTAGCCATTAGGAGGCTGTTGGCGTGGGAATGGAAACGTCCCAGCAGATGATGAGCTCGTCCGTGCATTTGAGTAGGTGGACATTGGTGTCTCGACAGTAGGCGAGAAGTATGATTCTTGGGCACCGCCATTCTGCAGTTGCTGGGTGCGCAAGGTCAGTGGAGTCTGGGAGGAATTCATCGGGAATCGAGGAGGCGGTTGCCTTGGATCATCCGTCGGTGGTCCACTGTCGCCGGTCGTTGATCGAGAGCGCATGGATGCACTCGAGCTGTTGTGCGCCGCTCTGTAACTGTCCTTGGGATAGCCAGAAGTGACTGTATCAACATCGTCGTCACCATCGTCATCATCGGCTTCAGCATAAGGATTCTCCAGAACCTGACCTTGCATATATGCGAACTGCGTGTCAGACGGCTTAGAATGTGTTGTGCTCGCGCTCGATCGTGCATGGTCCTTCCAGACGCGTCTTTGTGTATCGACTTGAGTTGCCCACTTCTTCATCTCGCCTTCGGTGGTAAAGCGAATGATGAAGTTCTCGATACCTGGATCGCCCTTCCAGAAAATTTGACACGTGTACGAACCTGGCGTTTGATTAGCAGAAGAGCCTGAGATTTGGAGACTCGAGCCTACCTGGCTTTTGCAGAGATATTGTCTCCGTCACATTTTGCATGAAGATGCGACCTTTTAGCTGCAGCTTCGGCTTTCCGTCCTTGGTGACCAGGGTCCTTGTGGACATTTTGTTCTTAGGCTTGTTGATGTTGATTTCTTTGCAGCAGAGCAGGATCATCTCGAAGAGGTATATCTTGTACTCCCGCTCCTCGTTCTTCGATGTCATACTCTCACCCTTCAGGACTGTGTACTGTCCATGGAGGAGGAGTTCGCCAAAGCCTTCGATACGATGACCCTTCCAGTCTTCGACCAAAGTCTTGAGCTCTTCTACCGCCTCAACGCGCTCTTCGCGCGCAATGGCGTCGTTGGTACCTGCCAGCACGGAGGACGCCGCTTCGATACCTCGGGATATGTCGTCACGACGTTGCTCGTCCAGGTCACCCTTGTCACGCAGTTGCTGCTCATTTGTTAGCACTAAATCTGAGACACGTCACGGGTCGAGACATACCGAGAGGAGAAGTGGGTACTTGGTTAGTCGCTGGAACGGCTTCAACAGAAAGGATGTCAGTAGGGTTGGTGATTCGACCATCTGTCGCATCTCGGGAGATCCGCCCGTCTCTTTCAGCTTGTCAAACTCGCGCATCGCAATCTGCTCGCATCGCTTCTGGTTCGCAATGTAGGGCTCGTAGACTTTGAAGGCATCCTTGTATAGCACAAAAAGGTTGCCCCAATTTTGCTCTGACGGAGATTGCGCATTCGTCTGCTCGACGCGGATCAGGAAGCGACGCTGGAAGTCGAGTAGCGCGTTGAGGTTGAGAAATATGTCGTGCACTTGATCGCCGCTGATGACGCCCTTCTCCTCCACCAGTTTCTTGAACTCCTGCAGCAGCTCCAGATGCTGCACATATGTGCGCTCCGTCTTCACCAGCTCGTCGATGATGTGCTCGCGCTGCGTCCGCTTGCCGCCAGAGCCAGAGCCGTCGGCTGAGGCCTCGGTCGCGCTGATCTTGCCGAGTGCTACCAGCGAGTCCAGCACGCGGCTCACCACGTTGGTGACCTGTCTGCGTTAGTCTTACTCTTTCCTACACAAGAAACATGTCTCACCTTCACGAAGCCAGTCGTGTCGTCGCCGTATAGATCACCAATGATGAAGCAGTTCTCCTGCGGTATGCCCAGTTCCGTGACACAGCTCTGGATGAATTTGTAAGTGGCCATCTTCTCATTCTTTTTCAGGCTCTTCTCGTCTGTCTTCGAGTTCGGGATGCTCAGCAGGGTCCGCGGCTCAAGGGCGTTGTACAGCTCCATCAGCGGATAGCCTCTTCGGAATGTCCTCCACAGCAGGGTGACGGGGTCTGCATCGTCGTCGGCTTTGCTCTCCTCCTCGGCCATCCAGCTCGCGAAGCCTGGAATGAGCCTCAGGCGCATCTGCAGGCTCAGACAGCGCTGGAAGAGGCCGGTGTCCCCCGCGGCGCGCTTGTTGAGGACATTGTCGGTCGGCTCGACGGGTCCCCCATTGACGGGCGTCGAGCTCGGCGGAAAGCTGGGCGGTTGGCCTCCCCCAAAGAGCGTCGAGGTGGACGTGTGCTGGGTGCTCTGGGTGCTCTGGGTGCTCTGGGTGTCGCGGGCGCTGCTGTGCGAGTAGCTCGAGTACTGGCTCTGGTAGCTCTGGTGGGACATGAGGGACGGGGGCCCGTTGTTGCTGGCGATGCGGGAACGGGCGGCGGGCGAGGTGTTGTGGTGAGGGTGCGGGTGCATGTTCATCAGCCCGGAAGCAGCTGCCACGTCCATGATGGCGGGCTAATCCTTCATCTCCTTGCGCAAGGTGCAGTCGGGGAAAGATCAAAGCGCTAATCGCTAGGCAGGGTCTCGACTAGGGCAGTCCTGGGGCGAGCAGGTGCGATGGACCCTCGGAAGCCTCGCCACGTCGTTTGCGGGCGCGGGCAGGCGGTCAAACGGCGCAGGGCGGTGTTATTGAGTGTGTAGGGCTGCAGGTTCTCGATCCGACAGCGGCAGCGGTGGTGACGATGTGGGATGCGGAGGGCTGCACGCTGGGCTGGCTACATTAGGGGCTCACTGGGCTGCCGCCCGACGATGAAACACGCCGCATCTCAGAAGCGCACGTGACTGGGACAATGGAGAACAGCGCCATCTCGCGATTCATGGCTGCCTTTATTTTAGCCGTCCGCCGTCGCGCATTGTGCCCACGCCCGCTGGGTTTGCGCGCAGACTGCACCACCACTGGACGGGCTGTTCCGCCGAGTACCGGCCCGGGCACCGGCAGGGTCGGCGCGTGCTGTGCTCCAGCGAACTCTGTGGTTGAGGTTCTGTTCGACCAAACTCTGCACAGGCGCATCATTCAAGTGACATGCCTTCGCCTCGCAGCACGAGTTCTACCGCTTCTTTCGCTGCTGCATCTCTGTGCGTCAAGTGGCAGTGGGCTTTGCATTCCTATTCGCCCGCGAGAAGATTTCTTCTGTCGGTAGAAGCCCTGTTGTGGGTAAGAGGGACGTGCCGTGCAGCAAGTGCCGCAGCATTTCTGCGCATCAGCACGGTAGACGGCGCGATCAAATCGTGACCACATCAATCACCAAGCGCATATCCGGCACGAGCAACTCACCGCTCCTCGCACGTCGGGTGTGAAGTTGTTGCCGTTGGGTGCCAGTCTACGCGCCAGGCCTCACATCACATTGTTACCCTCGATGTATTGGCCGACCTCTTCGCAGATGCGGAAGCAAGTAGGTCTCCTGATCAACGGCGCTTGTGGACCTGCCGCAAGAGGTATGAGGGTGTGTTTGCGTTATTTGATAGCAATCCAAATGCTGCCAAGTATTATTCGACAATAGCTCACTTCGCATTGTGCATGCTGGGCTGTTTGCGCGTGGCATGTCTAGGGTATGCCACCGAGCCACGCGTGCTCCAACGGGTTGACATCCACGCTTAGCTCGAGCGCCCTATACTGGATGGCTGCTGCCGGAATATGCGTTTCAGAATGATCAGATAGTGGGGAGATCGACAATCTGCGCATGCAAGACTCGACGCCTGTTTTGGGCGCCTGGATCTCGATGCACGCCAGATGCATGCGGAAGTCTCTACAATGCTAGGCTCCCTGTCTGAGTGTAAGTAGCACGTGGACCTGACGGCGCGGACAGATCTCTGGTACGCTCGGTGCATGTCTCAGAGGGTCCAGCAGTGACCAGAAGTTTGGTAGCGGAGACGATGCACGGCTAGCGGCAGACGGTGAGAGCGGATATTTTGACGAAGCCGCACGGACCTGACTGATGCGGAACCGACGACAACGACATCTCGAGGCTCGCATCGCGCGTCACGACAACAAGACCCTATATTCTTCTCGCGCGACCATACGCAATCACTGACATCCGCTTTCGCCGCCGAAATCGCAATCACGCCCCTGACCCGTCAGCCCTGTATGCTGTGTGACGCCGACACTCGCTAGGCAGCACAGCGGACACCCTACAGTCCATGATCGACCACCTCTCTCGCCCACTTTCTCTCCCATAGAGGGGCGCCCACTATCACAACACCAACCTCTACACCCTCTACCTAGCCTCGACTACGCCTCCGCTCAAGCATGGCAGGCCCACTCGGGACTCCTGCCGCCCAGCTCTCGGGCCCGCCGTACCTGCATCCTTTCCGCCCCGCATCCTCGATGAGTGCGAACAACAGATTCGACGAGGGCTACTCGGAAGATACACGCAGCCAGAGTGGGAGCGACATGGTCATGCGGAGCGACTTCAGAGCAGAGGAGGGACCGCAGCCCGACTCTCAACTCACTCTGCCCGACTGGGTCCTGGCCTTGAGCGAGACTGAGCGAAGTGGTGAGTAGAGCTGGCAAGGTCGCTCTGAACAGAGCTAACTCCTACTCAGAGTTCGCATACGCGATATTACGGTCATTGCGAACATCTTCGATCGCAGGCATTGTCGAGAAGCTGAACCCGCTACTGCACCTTGATCCCGTCCTGCACCTCCCGCCCGAAATCACCTTCCAAATCCTCTCATATCTTGGTCCCGAGACCCTGTTGCGCTCGTCGACCTTGTCCCGAGCATGGAGAAATCGGGTATTGGACAGTCCACTGTGGAAGCTTTTGTTCCGTCTGGAAGGATGGAATAGCAACTTCCCGCAAGTTCGCGCCTACGAGGACACAGAACGGCGGAAGCGCATTGAATTCAAGGAGAAGGAGCGCAAGACGCGACCAAGGGCGGCCGAGGACATGGACTACGAGAAGCCATCAAGTAAGAAGCGTGCGCGAGAACGACCGTTGTTCGGTGACGGCCCTTCCTCCGATCACTGCATACATGACAGGCTGGAGCCGCTGTCGATTGACGGTACTGTAGGCGCAAGCTCGTCCTGGAGCGAGCAGCATGGACCAGTCGAGGCTGACGACAGCCCATCCATGAAACCAGAAGACAGGATGGAAGGCCTCTCTTTCCACAGCGCCTCTCCCACACTGTTGCCAATGGAGTCACAACGCGAGCGGAGACTGGTCGGAACTAACGGGAATGCATCGGCATTATCAGATGGGCTCGATATCCCTGTGCAACCCTCGCTTCTGCTGCCGGGTCCGGAACCGAAGATCAATTGGCAATACTTGTACAAGCAGAAGCGACGACTTGAAGACAATTGGAATGCTGGACGCTTCACCAACTTTCAGCTGCCACACCCTGAGCATCCAAAGGAGGCGCACACGGAGTGCGTCTACACGATCCAATACTCTGGCAGGTATCTCGTCAGTGGAAGCAGAGACAAGAGCATACGGGTTTGGAACCTGGATACACAGCGCCTAATCCATCAACCCCTGCTTGGCCACACAGCATCTGTCCTTTGCCTACAGTTTGATGAGCGGCCTGAGCAGGACATCATTATATCCGGTGGTTCCGATTGCCGAGTCATTTTGTGGCAGTTCTCCACTGGTCGCATACTCAAGGAAATCGAGAAAGCCCATTCCGAATCTGTTCTGAACTTGCGGTTCGACGATCGCTATCTGGTCACCTGCTCGAAGGACAAGTCCATCAAGGTGTGGAATCGTAAGCAGATGTGGCCTACGGATGACACATATCCTTCATCCACTCAAAAGTCTGGCGCCAAGTTTCCTTCATATATCATCAACATGCAAGATCAGGTTGAGACCCAGCACTTGCACCTGAAACCACTTTTGCCCTACAGCCTCATCATGACATTAGAAGGCCATGGCGCAGCAGTGAACGCCATCCAGATCCTGGAAGGCCAAATCGTGTCAGCGTCGGGAGATCGTAGTGTCAAAGTCTGGAACGTGCGAACAGGGGCTTGCATACGAACCTTTTCCGGCCACAGCAAGGGCATCGCTTGTGTGCAGTTTGATGGTCGCAGGATAGTCAGCGGTAGTTCCGATGAGACTGTGCGCATCTTTGACCGCGCAACGGGCGCGGAAGTAGCTTGCTTACAGGGACATACCAACCTCGTCCGCACCGTGCAGGCGCAATTCGGTGATCTCCCAGGAAACGAGGAGGAACTGGAAGCGGAAGCTCGCGCGATCGATCGCAATTTCTTCGAAGCTCAGAATAGAGGGCTCGTTTCACAGAAGTTGACCAGGGAGCAGCGGCGAGCACGGAACGCTGGTTCCAGGGATCCGAAGGCTATCTTCGCTTATGGAGCCAAGCTTCCACCCGGCGGAGGCGGCAGTAAGTGGGCCCGCATTGTCTCTGGTTCCTATGATGAGACTGTCATCATCTGGAAAAGGGGCGCTGACGGGGCCTGGGAGAAGTCCCAAGTACTGACCCAGCATGAGGCCGTGCAAAGAGCAGGAGGTCGACCAAGACGACCAGCGGTCCTGGCTCAGCCAAACGCAAATCCAGCCAACGCGAACCAAAACCAGATCAACCAACAACAAGCTCAAGGTGCACCGCAGAACAACTTCCAAGCACTAGCTCAGCAGGCTCAGGCACAAGCCCAGGCAGCTCAGACTTTGGCACAACAGGCACAAGCACTACACGCAGCTTCACAAGCGATACAAGGTCCCAATGCACCTGCGGCCAACAACACAGCTGTAACAGTCATGAACGCAACCGCAGCTCCTGCTGCTGCAAATGCAGGTCAACCAGCTGGTCCTGCACAGCAAGGCGCTGCACCAAACGCGGCGCCACATCATCACCATCATGGCCATCACCATCACCACCCACACCCCCTTGCTGGTCCGCTACCGCAAGGTACCAACTCGCGGGTGTTCAAGCTTCAATTCGATGCACGAAGGATCATATGCTGCAGCCAAGATCCTACGATAGTTGGCTGGGACTTTGCAAAAGATGACAAGGATATCATTTTGGCGAGTCAATTCTTCAGCGACTCATTTTGAACGTGCCAGAGGGAGATTTCATGAAGGTATTGTGATTTTGGAGATTGATCCTTGACCGAAACAACGCTGTCCTTATTGTTAGGCATATCGGAGCGCCTCGATTCACTTTTCTTGTACTTTATTTATGTGCGTGGACAGTGTCATGACAACGCCTGGAAGGAGAATTAAGTTGGCGCGGAATATATATGCATGGGCATTGCGGCGTTCAGAGCGGATATTGGAATCTTTGGTCTCCTGTCAGCGGCTATACATCAATAAATCAGAACATCTTTCTCGAGTAAAATCCTACACATGTTAGCGAGCACGTTTTGCAAGTTTATGTTGGCAGTACAAAGACGGGTAGGCCTTCACATCGCGCCTTACTGGCCTCCAGTGTTTGCCTGAAAGTTGAAGACTATGCGAGGGATGGTGGGCGGGGGAGATGGCGGCAGCGGGTGGGAGGGTGGCTTCTTCTCTCCGACGAACCAACATGTGGCACGCACAAATGACTCGTTGCAGCAGGAGAAGGGTGGAGCTGATTCCGACAAGGACAGAAATTCTGCGGGAATGATAGTGGCCTCTACGATGGTGAGCGAATCGAGTTGCCTCTTGCATTCGCATTGTTGGCCGCAGTTCGGTCCGTGGGCAACGGGTCCGTCACCGCGTAGAGTGCGCCTGGTTCTCTCTCGGTCTCTCGTCCCGCAGTGTAGGCAAGTTCGTCGTAGTAGACTTTGTAGGAAGTGGTGAAGCTGGAGCTTGCTGATAGCGGTTTGATCTGTTGTTGTTGTGTTTCTTAGAGCAAGACGCTGTCTTCGACAACTGCACTAGCAGCTTTTTGGAAAGCCTGCTTCATACTCCAGGGTTGCGCAAAGTATGAATTTGAGAAAGGTTCGGCAATACTAGACTCACCTGGAGTGCGGGCCAGTAACGGTGTGCGCGGGTGTGTGTAGGTGCAGCGCTCGAATGGGGATTGTGGATAAGATTGATCGAGGGTAGAGAGGCGGACTGAGGCTCGCTGGCTTACATGTGCTTTTGCGCATAAAAGAAATGGCCTCGCTGTTCAGATTTATTGTGTAGCGGATTAGGGTTTGCTCGATAGTGTAAGAAGTCGAAGACAGCTCAACCATACGATACGATGCGCTCATTTTACTCCGGGAAGGTGCTGTTTGATAGTATCATTTGGGGAGTATTGTTCTGGACACTGAAGTGAGAAGCACATGAGATCTGCTATTGCTGGTTCGGCGTGTTGTCGTTCCAATAAGCTCGGTAGCGCTTACCATGATTCAGAGCACGGCCGACCGAGCTCCATCGTAGGAAGAAATGACCTCGACATAGACTTCAACCACGACAATACAACTCTCTCGGAAAGCCACTAACCCAGTTTCGAGGCTTACGGACAGCATATTGAGGCCAGAAAGGGACGTTCACGACCGTCCGGCGATTGAGCCAGTCTTTCCGAAGGTGGCTTGTGATGAATAAATAGGTCAGCCTGGTATTGTGAGGGGGACTACCAGGACAGACAGCTCTCGAAACGAGTCTGATTGTCATTCAGTGAATACTTGGAGCTCCAGGATATAGAAATTCGCTTGGAGCTTTTCATGCGAAGACACGCGCCGTTCGAACTGAAAAAAATCCGAGCCTGTTCGTTGAGAAGGGGAAGTCAGGTCTCATGCCGCGAGGGTCATCTAAGCTGACTGCCAAACTTTCTGGCCACGTTCTGCTATCATCCGGCGGGTTGCCTGGCGGTCCACGATATGGAAGAATGCTTGGAGTCTGCTATGCGATATACTTGCGCTGTGAAGCAGGGTCAATCACGCATTTCTCGGCCCCTGGAATTCCATTTGGAGCAATGCGAACGAGCAACGAAGTAAACACCCAATACGGAGCGATGGCACTCATACTCGCAGCTGCAGCAAGCACTCCACTTCGCACTATCTCACCCCTAGAGGTATATGTAGACCTACGGAGGCCCCGGAATATGTATCGAAGTCGATATCGGTAGTCGGAATCAGCACATCCGTACACGAATCACAGGCTCGCCGTCCCACTGCACTCCAGCCGAGGTACCGTCGGCGAGATTCGGTTCAAGACTACGCAGCACTCCGTAAGCACCCGGGATTGCGCAAAATGTGTGCAAAGATAGTCACCATGAGTCGAATGGCATGGGCACCCGGAAGCTCTTGTATGCAGCGCCGAGACGATGGTAAGGCTGCCGCTAGACCTCGTGGCAGAGTCGGCTCCCGGAAGTAAGGCGCATCCGCCTTCCAGTCCCCCCGCGCTAAACGACTACGGCAACGTGCACCGGTGGACCTTTTGCGAGGTGCAACTTTTGGCGGGCGGGGATCCACCTTTGTAGATGAGGCCTTCGAAAGATGCGCTTTTCGTCCGAATTGGTGCTTGCGACTGTTTGAAGGGTTGCGCTCGCATAGTAGTGCGAATGCGAAGAGAGGCAATGGGCGATGACGAGTGTGGATGCCACAGGGTTCACGATGTCAGACGTCAACACTGAACTGACATCTCATGACTGGACGAACCTTGATGATACGAGTTCTAGCAGCGCGACAATCGTTGTAATGGCTGCTTGCGCACGCCTCGGAGCACCGCTGAGTACAGGCAAGTTGCGTAGCCAAGCGGCTGGTATCGTGAACACGATCGAATGAAGAGGTGCCCTGTACGTCCACGCAATCCCATACTCTGGTTGCTGGAGGCAATCCTAGGCGCACAAGCGGTCACCACGAGAGCCGCACCATCAGCCTGGATCCTGCAGCTGCCAACAAGACTCATCTTCGGATAGTACGAGGAGAAATCGGTGGACGAATCTGCGAACGCACTCGGCGGGCTGTGATTGGTTCGGGTGCGCTCTCGGGACCGTATGCATCGTATCCGAGACTCATCGACTTGCCGCTTCGAGGCACAGCGCAGGCGCAAGCGAGCTCCACGCCCGGACAGCAGCCCATCCGCCTCCGTCGCAACGCAAGCCAAGCCACTCCCCGTTGCCCATGGACCAAACTCTTTCCTGAGGCGGCCTAGGCATGTGCTCACTAGCTGCACCTCTCCTACTTTTTATCGGGGCAGCTCCCCTGTGTTTATAACTGGTTTCTCTTGCACATTCCCAGTCCAGTCCCTTACTGTACCGCCGTTTAATACCACCTTTTCCCTTTGCCTTTCTTCTAATCCGACAGCTGGGAAGCGTTGACGGTCTGAAACGATCGTGTTCGCCGAGCATGAGCTTAGTCGGCAACTTTACTTCCAACTTCGACCGGGAGGCTGTTTCCGGGGGTGTTCCGACTCCAGAGATGGCTGCTCGCCGCCCGTCACATTACGAGGAGCAGGAGAAAGAGGCCTCAGATTCGGATGCGTCCACAATTGCAGCAAACTTGGAGGGCTCGCCACAAAGCCACAGGCATCATCCTCACCACAAAGAGTCCTACCAAACAGCACAACAGACGCTCGATGAGGAAGAGGTAGCTGAACAAGCAAGGAGACACTCTGCTGTACACGCGCTTGCGAGACGATTGACCACCCAAAGTCATGCTGCGGCTGCCAGCCAAAATCCTTTCAACGCAGAGCCCAATGGACCACTAGACCCCAATGGCGAGAACTTCAATGCACGAGCCTGGACTAAGGCTATGCGCAACTTGCAACTCCAAGATGAGAATGCTGGACCTACGCGAACAGCGGGCGTTTCTTTCCGCGGCCTCAACGTCCATGGTTTTGGTGCCGACACCGATTACCAGAAGAGTGTAGGAAACGTATGGCTGGAGGGTCCGGGACTCATCAAGAAGCTGCGGGGCAACAAGGGTCGCAAGATTGACATCTTGCAACATCTCGATGGTCTTGTCGAGGCCGGCGAGATGCTTGTTGTGCTCGGACCCCCTGGATCTGGTTGCTCGACATTCTTGAAGACCATTACGGGAGAGACGCATGGTTTCTTTGTGGACCAGAACTCGCACATCAACTACCAGGGTGTCAGCCCGGAGTTGATGAACAGGAACTATCGTGGCGAGGCCATCTACACAGCTGAAGTCGACGTTCACTTCCCAATGATGACAGTCGGCGAGACACTGTACTTTGCTGCTCAGGCTCGTCGACCACGTAACATTCCTGGAGGCGTCAGCGTGCAGCAGTACGCTGAACACCAGCGTGATGTTATTATGGCACTGTAGGTGATTGACTTCTTCAACGTGAGTTATGGTTCTAATGGTCTAAACCAGGTACGGCATTTCCCACACTATCAACACTCGTGTTGGTAACGACTACCTCCGAGGTGTCTCTGGAGGAGAGCGAAAACGTGTCACAATCGCCGAAGCGTCGCTCAGTCGCGCTCCTCTCCAAGCATGGGACAACTCGACTCGAGGTCTCGATTCCGCCAACGCCATCGAGTTCTGCAAGACGCTTCGCATGGAGACCGAGATCAGCGGCACTACCGCTTGTGTTGCTATCTACCAGGCTCCACAAGCTGCATACGACCTCTTCGACAAGGCTCTTGTGCTCTACGAAGGTCGCCAGATCTACTTCGGCAAGACTACCGAGGCGAAGCAATACTTTGTCAACATGGGTTTTGACTGCCCCGCTCGTCAGACTGATGCCGATTTCCTCACATCCATGACCAGCGCACTGGAGCGAGTTGTCCGCCCAGGTTGGGAAGACCGCGTTCCTCGTACACCCGATGAGTTTGCCCAGCTATGGAAGGACTCACCAGAGCGCGCCGCCTTGTTGACTCAGATCGAAACCTACGAGCAGAAGTATCCTCTTGGCGGCGAGTATGCTCAGAAGTTTGCAGAATCTCGCAAGGCTCAGCAAGCTCGGGGACAGCGCGAGAAGTCACCATATACACTTTCATATATCCAACAAGTCAAGCTCTGCTTATGGCGTGGCTTCGTGCGCTTGAAGGCCGATCCAAGCATTACGGTCACGCAGCTTATTGCCAACTCCATCATGGCTCTTATCATCTCCTCCGTCTTCTACAACCTGCCTTCTACCACCGGGAGTTTCTACCTTCGATCGGCTCTACTCTTCTTTGCCATCCTCATGAACGCCTTCGGTTCTGCTCTCGAAATTCTCACCCTTTACGCCCAACGTCCAATCGTCGAGAAGCACTCGCGATATGCTCTATACCACCCATCTGCCGAGGCCTTCGCCAGTATGTTGACGGATATGCCTTACAAGACCTGCAACGCAATTACGTTCAACCTGGTGCTCTACTTCATGACCAACCTCCGCCGCGAACCAGGAAACTTCTTCTTCTTCGTCCTGATCTCCTTTACCCTCACCCTGGTCATGTCCATGTTCTTCCGCTCCATTGCCGCAGTGTCTCGCTCCCTCGTGCAGGCCTTGGCCCCGGCTGCCATTCTCATCCTGGGTCTCGTCATGTACACTGGTTTCACTATTCCGCCAAACTACATGTTGGGCTGGTCTAAATGGATTCGCTACATCAACCCTGTCAGCTACGGCTTTGAGGCGCTTATGGTCAACGAATTCCACAACAGGGACTTCACATGCAACCAGTTCATCCCGAGTGGGCCCGGCTACGAGAATATTGGTGGCGTGGAGAGGGCTTGCTCGGCTGTCGGTTCGATTCCAGGTCAGCCTTTTGTCAGCGGCGATGCGTACATCAACACCGCGTTCGAGTACCGAGCCAGCCACAAGTGGCGAAACTTCGGTATCCTCTGGGTCTTCTTGGTCGGTCTCATGTGTGTCTACCTCGTTGGTACTGAGTACATTACGGCCAAGAAGTCCAAGGGTGAGGTTCTGGTCTACCGCCGTGGTCACAAGGTGCCGAAGAGCAAGCCTACCGACGACCTTGAGGGCGCTCCTGCTGGCCGCACGGTTTCTGCGCAGTACGACAACTCCGACGACATTGCCATCATCGAGCGCCAGACTGCTATTTTCCAGTGGAAGGACGTTTGCTATGACATCAAGATCAAGGGCGAGGATCGCCGTATTCTTGACCACGTCGATGGCTGGGTTAAGCCTGGTACTTTGACAGCACTCATGGGTGTATCAGGTGCTGGTAAGACTACTCTTCTGGACTGTTTGGCAACGCGTACGACTATGGGTGTCATCACTGGCGAGATGCTGGTCGACGGCAAGCCTCGTGACGATTCATTCCAGCGCAAAACTGGCTATGCTCAGCAACAGGATCTCCATTTGTCTACTTCCACCGTTCGCGAGGCTCTGACCTTCTCCGCTCTCCTCCGCCAACCTGCTCACGTCTCACGCCAAGAGAAGATCGAATACGTCGACGAGGTTATCAAGCTACTGGACATGACCGAATACGCTGACGCAGTCGTTGGTGTGCCTGGCGAAGGTCTTAATGTTGAGCAGCGCAAGCGTCTCACCATCGGTGTCGAACTCGCAGCTAAGCCAGCCTTGCTTCTCTTCTTGGACGAACCTACCTCAGGTCTTGATTCTCAGACGTCCTGGGCTATTCTCGATCTTCTCGACAAGTTGAAGAAGAACGGTCAGGCCATTCTCTGCACCATCCATCAGCCATCCGCCATGTTGTTCCAGCGCTTCGATCGTCTCTTGTTCCTCGCCAAAGGTGGCAGGACTGTCTACTACGGTAATGTGGGTGAGAACTCCAGGATTCTCGTCGACTACTTTGTTCGCAACGGCGGTCCTCCTTGTCCACCTGCCGCCAACCCTGCCGAATGGATGTTGGAGGTTATCGGCGCGGCACCTGGCTCACACACCGATATCGACTGGCACCAGGCATGGCGCAACTCTCCCGAGTACGCTGAGGTCCAACGTCATCTAGCTGAGCTCAAGTCTGAGCGCGGCCAACTCGAAGCTCTTCAACGCACTGTCTCTGCCCAAAAGCGCGAGGACAAGGCCGCATACCGCGAGTTTGCCGCTCCATTCGCCCAACAGCTCCGCGAAACCACCCTCCGTGTCTTCCAGCAATACTGGCGCACACCCTCGTACATTTACTCCAAGACACTCCTCTGCGTTTCCTCAGCCCTCTTCATCGGTTTCTCGCTCTACCAAATGCCGAACACGCAACAAGGTCTCCAAAACCAAATGTTCGGCATCTTCATGCTCATGACCATCTTCGGCCAACTCGTGCAGCAAATCATGCCACACTTCGTCACCCAGCGCGCGCTCTACGAAGTCCGCGAACGCCCCAGCAAAACGTACAGTTGGAAAGCGTTCATGATCTCCAACATCGTCGTCGAACTGCCCTGGAACTCGCTCATGGCTGTCCTCATCTTCTTCTGCTGGTACTATCCCATCGGCCTGTACCGCAACGCCGAGCCCACCGATGCCGTTTCGCTCCGCGGATTTCAGCTCTTCCTGTTTGTGTGGATGTTCCTGATCTTCACATCGACGTTCACGCACATGGTCATTGCGGGCCTCGACAGCGCGGAAACAGGTGGCAATCTAGCCAACTTGATGTTCTCGCTCTGTCTAATCTTCTGCGGTGTCCTCGCCCAGCCGAGCGAATTCCCTAAATTCTGGATCTTCATGTACCGCGTGTCGCCATTCACGTACCTCGTATCTGGTATGTTGAGCGTTGGTCTCGCCAACTCCTCAGTCCAGTGCGCCGATCGCGAGTTTGTGGTCTTCCAGCCGCGGCAGGGGGAGACGTGCCAGCAATACACGGCGACATATCGCGGCAGCTTTGGCGGGTATGTTGCTGACGAGAACGCGACGAGCGAGTGCAGATACTGCAGTATTAGCGACACGAACGTCTTCCTCAAGGCCATCTCGTCTGATTACAGCCAGGCGTGGCGCAACTTTGGCATCCTTTGGGCGTACGTTATTTTCAACATCTTCGCAGCTCTGGCTTTGTACTGGCTTGTCCGCATGCCCAAGAACAAGAAGGATAAGAAGGACAAGAAGGAGGTTGGTGCGCACAAGGGCGCTGTCGAGGAGAATGTGCTCGGTCACAACGGCCAATCTCCCGCTCATGAGAAGCAGGATGAGCATATGGTCGAGGAAACGCGCCGATATGCTTCCATCACAGGCAACACCACACCGCCGCCGCAGCACGAGAAGAATGCGTCTGGAAAGGTGTAAGAATTTTCTTTTTGTCAAAGTAGATATTTAGAGATTAGATTGTTTGATTATGCTCAAGCGCTGAGTAGTAGTTAGCACTGTTCTGCACAACACTGCATTTGTCCCTTTATAGTTAGGGATGTGGGGACTGGGATTTTCTTGTATATTGTAATAAGACAAAGATAAACTTAGAGTAATTTCATGGTTTGGGACACCAAAACCACGTCTCGATGCCACGGAAACAGTGAGATTTGAACATGTTTTAAAGACGCCTGGGATCTTGTAGTCGGCGCTGCAATAGGGGGCTTGCAAGAAGCGCAGATAGAATGTACCAGCCCGAAATTTCGATGCGATGGACTTCTGTTTCTGTCTTGACTGTGCGTGCGTTACTAGGCTTTGCAAAGAGATAGTTAGGCCTTCGTGACTTGTTGCTTGTCGGCGTAACTTGTGATAAGTTGTGATGAGTTGCGGCTTGTGGGACATGACTTTTGCTCCCGAGGTGTCTAGCACGATAGTGCTCTCATCGTACTTGGCCGCCAGAACCATAGTCCTGCTTGCCTCGCTAGCAAGAGGAATTCCTTTTTGGAGGTAATGGTTACATACCGTGGTCGTGATATAGGTCTAATTCTTGTTGAGATACTGCGGTGACGGCTGTGGAGTCTATCCGGGGAGGTTTACGCACGATAGAAAAAGGTCTGCTATCACGGATTAGTAGTCGGTACGTACTCAAGGCTTCAGATGATATCTATCAATCAATTCCGATGGAGATTCGAGTGGTAGACATCCTCTCTGACCTCGTTCAGCTCGCTCTTGTGCTTCGTGAGTCTTCCAAGATCGCCCTTGAGCGCTTTTCCTCGTGCGCCTCTGCTTCGCGCGACTTTTAAAGACGTTTTGACCACCCAGGGCGTCAAGACGCAACGATCCTGAAGCTTTTAAATACTTGTTTTCAGGATCTCGGAGATCGGGTGAGAGCATTGATGCTCGTCACGTGATAATAGTCATCCTGAGCCAATGAAAGCGAAGCATGAATCAGGCCAGCTAGCTAGGTAGATGTCCTACCTAGAGAGTGCGCCACTGCTTTTCACGTCTTCCAATGGCTTTCTCACCACTTAAAGCATCAAGATGCGACTTTCCCGAAGCTTTCATATACTTATTTCTGAGAATCTCGGACAGTGCTCGTCACGTGAGAAAAGCAACCCTGAGCCAATGCGGGCACGGGTATCGCAATTATGCAAAAGTCCAAGTAGAAACGCTCGGCTTCGAGTGGGATAGTCACTTCAATCGATCATTATGAAGAAACCCTAGAAATACGTAAGATGCGGGGCTCTAGAGAAGGCGGTGTTCGTATGAATCTTGATTCGTGACGCTCGCGGCTAAGTTTTGGCGCAGCGGCAATTTTGTTCGAGCCTACAACGTGCCCACCTTTTGTCCTCGTAGATGACACGCTGGCGCTATGAACGATGTTTGACGCTCATCAGGCAATCTTCTTTCAGCGTCAGCACTCGCGCCACGATGCGAGATACGATGTACTAACCAAGAATGGGTCAGTAAAAACAAGATGTCCCGACGGCACCGGTTACATAGTACGTGCTGTGCCAAATTGGATTATTCGGCAGGTAAGTTTGCCCCACAGATTTGTCAAGCATACGATCTGACCTGCTTAGAACGAGATCGTCAAAAGAGACCACAAATTTTAGGCCATTCGCGCCAACTTCATCTTCTGGGAGTCCGATCCTGAGTGGCCGTTGGAGGGAACAGTGGTTGCAAAGACAGGCGAAGCGCCAGAACTTCATCGGATCACACGGAACAAGAACAAGAAAGGTGAGCATCTTGTCTTCTCCCCATTCGACCGATGATTCGGTTTCATTCGCTTACCTCTGATCAGATCACCGAGTCGTCGCCATACTTCAGCAAGACATGAAGCCTCTCTTGATCGGAAAGCTTGTAGGCAAGGAATGCGAGCGAGAAGTCAGGGGCCGCCGCTGCGTTGAAAAGCAATACACCATCAACACGAGTATCATCCCGCAGATGCAGGGCCCAGACCTCGTGCTGACATGGGTGTGGCTCGGAAAGTTGGAGACAGCGGATAGAAAGGACTCACCACGAGGTAGTTGAGATGAGAGAATTCTTTTAGTCCTTGCGAGGAAAGAAGTGAATATGGCGACCTCATTCGAGATTGAGGACCTGAACATACAGGTGTCCGATGTCTTGGAAGGGCAGCAACAAAGCCGGGCAGGATAGTCTGAGCCTCAGACTATCCTTGAGTATCTCTTCTAGACTTTTGCTCTGAGATATAATTCAAGAAAAGTGCCACGAAACGTTCAAACCCTATGTACTGGTGAGACAAGTAGATAGCAGCTCGATTTCGTGGTAGCGTAGAGAGGCACACGATTAGATAGCTTGGCAGAGGTTTGAGGGGATATTCAGAAAGACCTAGCGCAATCTGCGGGGATCTGATTAGAGAACTTTGACATAACCAATACTTGTATTGCTTCAGCAAGATGTACGTGCTACTACAATCTTGTTCCGTAGCCCAAGTCAACTTCTGGACCGCTCGCCGCGAGCTCCACCTTATCACCTAAGGCGGTCGGTCTGAGCCGAGAAAATGTTTGCACCGTGAGTAATTTTGGGCGACAAGTGCATTGTGCTGCAAGAAGTGTGCCGCGAGTAGCGTTGCTGGACCCATCAGTCATGCGTCATTCTAGGATGCACCACTCTTGGCTCTCGGTCTGGATGTCACACTGCGTGACTTAAATCTTGAGATGAAACAGGGCGGTTCTTCCATGCGACGAGCCTTTGGTGCTGCACCTTACCGGCCTCGCATGAATTGCTTCCATTTCCTCGCTCGCACTTGACCTCAGGCTTACAAACTTGCTCGATGTCGAGACTATCCAACATCATATGCCACATACGTTCGATGAATATGCATGTAGCCTACGCTGCCGCCCAGCAGATGCGTGTTGACGCGAAGCTACAAGCTAGTCAGATCCTGCGTAACCTTACCGAGCTCGAACCTCCTCCCAAGACATGGTAGTGGAGGTGACTGGGCGGAGCAAAGTCTTACGATCATCCTGGGCCATGGCTTGAATGCTCAAACATAGGCGTGGTGCAACCGAGCTCTATCGGCTTCAAGGTATGTGCTGCGATGGCCAGCGAGCACACGTAACCAACTTGCATCATTCCCTTGCCACGATTGTTGCGCCACCGCAGCGTCAGAACCAATTGCATTTCGTCCGACGCGAGACCTAATCAAACGTTGCAGGGTTGCAAAAGATGACGAACGAATGAGGTTGCAGCCTCCAAAGATCTCTGTGGCTTGATTGGCTGTTGGGTCTGTCCCAATCATCTCCTCATTTTTTCGATACTCGACACACTGCTCCCACGTCGTGCGTGAGCGGTGAGCCTCAAACCGATGCATGAGCGTCTTCCCGATTGAGCATCTATCGGAAAGTTTGTTGGCCTGCCCGATACCGTGCGCTACCGCATGCCGACCACCTCCGCGTGCCGACCACGCCGCGCATCATAACACCAACTCACCACCAACTTTAAGACCCGTTATCTCTACCAACATAGAACTGATTGACAAGGCGGTTAAAGTAATGAAATCGCACGACTCCGGAGAACAACTCTCATACAAGAAGTGTGCGAATATCTTCAAAGTTAACTAATTAAACTACGTTGGCCCAAAGATGCAAGGGTGTTCAGGGCAGTATGGCAGCCAAAAACGTTAACCAAAGAAAACTCAGCCTACAACAAGAGGCAGAGCTTATAGATTGAATCAAAGACCTTACAGGTTGAGGGCTTCCACCTACTAGAGCCATGATGCGACGCTTTGCGTCTGAGATTGCCAAACAGCCTGTAGGAGAGACGTGGGTGGGGCGCTTTTTGAAGAGAAACAAGGACCATCTCATCTCCAAATGGGTGGCTGGTATGGACGCTGTACGTCACTGCGCTGACTTAGAGTACAACTACGACCTCTACTTTGATCTTCTCTATAAGAGGATAAAGCAGTATAATGTGGAGCCCCGCCACATGTACAATATGGACAAGAAGGGCTTTATGATTGGAGTCACTTTAAGGACAAAGAGAGTCTTCTCAAAGAGCCTATGGGAGACAAAACAAGTCATAGACTCGCTCTAAGACGGCTCTCGTGAGTGGGTAACTGTCCTAGCATGTGCTTGTGCTAATGGAACAAGTCTTCCTCCAGGTCTCATCTACCAGGCCCAGAACGGTAATATACGCTTGTCCTGGGTAGAGGATATTAAGGCCGGAAAGCACGACGTCTTTGTTACTTCATCTCCTTCTGGATAGACGAACAAACGACGTAGGATTAGCCTGGCTTGAGCAGATCTTTGACCGCTGTACTAAGAAGAAAGCGCGCTCAAGTTACCGCCTCCTCATCTTAGATGGTCATGGGAGTCACGTTACTATGGACTTCTTTGAGTATTGCAACAAGAACAAGATCCTCCTTGCTATCTTCCCCCTATTCAACTCACAGCCTACAGCCACTTGATGTGGTATTGTTTGCGCCACTCTCAAGAACGTACACCCAAGAGCTCACCACCCATCTTCAATTCACCTAAGGGCTTATCTTAATCAATAAAGGCGACTTCTTCCCTTTGTTCTGGAAGGCCTGGACCTTCACTTTCAACCAGAGGCTCATTTTGACGTCCTTTGAAGCTACTGGTATATGGCTAATGGAGAGAGACGTCATACTCAAAAGATTCCGCCCAAAGACACCAGAACATGATAGAGAGGCAGGAAGCTCGCCTATCCTCGCTGAAGAGGACTGGAGAAAGATGAGAGGCCTTGTAGAGAAGGCAGTAAAAGATGGGATAGAGAAGGAGGCAAAGAAGATCACTCTTTCCCTCCACCACCTCCAGACAAAAAAGGACCTTCTTGTCCATAAGAACAAAGGTCTCCTGCACGCTCTCAACACTAAGAAGAAGCACTAGAAGAAGGGTAAGACTCTTGATCTTCAGCAGCGTCAAGAGTACCACGGAGGAGCTCAATTCTGGTCTCCTGGAAAGTTCAGAGAGGCTCAGTTCCATGAGAGAGTAAGAGCGCGAGAGGAACTTGAGGAGAACCTCAAAAAAGCTGAGATGAAGGACCTCAGAGCTCAAGCTGCCTTTCTCAAGCAGAAAGAGGCAGAAGAAAAGCGTGTAGCGCGAGAGGCAGCCAAGGTGGAGAGGGAGAGGGAGAAGGAAAGATTGGCTGCACAAAGGGCTGTAGGAAAGCGCAAGAAACAACAGGAGAGAGAGGCTGCAACCGCCTAAAAATCTCTACAATTGTCCTAAAGAGGCAAGAGAGCAGCCTCATAAAAGCCTACGCGTGCTTAAAAGCGTGCGCGGGTTGCGCAGCCTGCTAAAGGTGGTGGTAGTAGTGGTGAGCCTACACGCCCACCACCCACCAAAACCACCACCAAGGGCCGCCGCGTCCAGGTACCTATCAAATATTGGTAGCCAAATTGATTAGAAGCATCACTTTACTACTCCACCACCAAATCTTGTGATAATATCTACTGTGGGTGGCAGTAGTGCTTCAATTTTTACTGTGGGCAAGTGTAGCTTTGGTGGTTGGCACGCGGAGGTGGTCGGCACGCGGTACAGTAGCGCACTGTAACCCGTATGCACCTTCCCGGTAACGTGTTTTATAAGCGAGTGGACATTACAAGCGAGTCGTCACCCCACCAACTTTCAGCGACGCATAAACTCCTAACTATTATGGCACCCCCAACTCAAGCCCAGCTCGCCTCTCGCGAGGCTCATATACACCTTGCAATCTCAGCTCTTGAACAAAACCAAATTCAGACTGAGGCAGTCGCTGCGCAGACGTTTAGTGTCCCTTGAACTACACTCCATTGCCGATGCGCTAGCAAGCCTGCTCAACGCAATTGCCAGCCCAACTCAAAGAGGCTTACCCAGCTAGAAGAGGAGGTAATTGCTAGCTATATACTTGACCTGGATCAACGTGGATTTGCTCCTACCTTCGATGCTGTACGTGATATGGCTAATAAGCTGCTGGCTGCGTGCGCTGCACATCGTGTGGGCATCCAATGGCCGCACAACTTTGTTAGGCGTACAGAGGGTCTTACGACGCGTTTCAATCGAGCGTAAGATATATAGAGAGCTCTACGCGAGGATCCTGTACTAATCAGACGCTGGTTTGAGCTTATAGAGCAGACAAAGGCCAAGTATGGCATCTGCAATGAGGACGTCTACAACTTCAACAAGGCTGGCTTTATGATGGGCAGGATTACAACTCAGCTCGTCGTGACAGGGTCAGAGAGAAGAGGCAGGCCAAAGGCTCTCTAGTCAGGCAATTGTGAGTGGGTGATGTTGATTGCTGCGATCAACGCAGCTGGCTGGTCAATCCTACCGTTCCTCATCTTTGCTGGCCGCTATTATCTATCTGCCTGGTACGAGGAGACAGAGATCCCACGCAATTGGGCGATCGCAGTCAGCGATAATGGCTGGACAACCAACGAGTTAGGAGTTGACTGGCTAAAGCACTTTGATGCTCATACAAAGACTCGTGTTATAGGTGCACGTTGCCTGCATGTCCTTGACGGCCACAAGAGCCACCACTCTCTGAAATTTCGAGAGCTCTGCAAGGAGAACAATATCTACACGCTCTGCATGCCGCCTCACTCATCACACCTGCTGCAGCCACTTGACATTGGCTGCTTCTTGCTATTGAAGCGCGCGTACAGCCGTGAGATTGAGGCTCTGATCCGCCATCACATCAACCACATCACCAAGTTTGAGTTTCTGCCAGCCAGACTTACCAGCAAGCAAGTCAAGTCGTTCACCCTCGGAGACCCACTTACCTATCTAAGTAGGAGTTAAACTTGTATAGGAAACTGCTAGGCTCGAATAGGTAATCAAGCAAGTCAAGCCGTTTCTTCTAAGCCCCACTTAATTGCTTATTGGCAAGTCTGCTGCCAGCGTTCAAGGCAGCCTTTGATCAATCGTTCACAGCAGCTAATATCTGCTCAGCCTTTCGAGGCGCAGGCCTTGTTCCTCTCCAGCCAGACACTGTTCTGTCAAAGCTTGACGTGCAGCTGCGTACGCCTACTCCTGCTCTCGTAGAGGCTCTCTGAGAGGCTCGTACGCCGAGCAACGTACGTGAGCTTGATGCTCAATTGACTTTAATACGTGATCGAGTTACTAGCCTTGAGAGGGCTAATGAGGCAGCAACAAAGCGTAGGCAGCGTAAAAAGAAGCGGATACAGAAGCAGGGGACTTTAACAAAGGGAGAAGGAGAGGATATACTCGCTCAAAGAGAGGCTGACCAGCAGATAGAGCGTGAACAACGTCAAGGTGGATAGCAATCAGGCCTCAGTCGCCAGGCTCTGGCGCGCTGTAGGAGATGCAGAGAGACTGGGCATAACTCATCTACGTGGATAAAAGATACTTTAGATACTGCTTAATATATCTCTATATTATCTCTTAACGTGGTTGAGATGTGCGTCTGTAGAGGTGTAGAAAGTTGGTGGGGTGACGACTCGCTTGTAATGTCCACTCGCTTATAAAACACGTTAAGTTAGGTACCGAGGATTACCCCTCAACGCCCGGACGGGTCAATGCCCGCTCACCAACATCAAAACAGCAGCTCAGTTTGAGGCTATTGAGCCACGTACGCTCGCTACGCTCGCTATTATCGCGATGTTTTTTAGTATTGAGTTCTATAGGCCTTGATTGATATATATAGCTATCTATATTTTGATGGGAGCTTGATTGCTCGGCCGTGTCGTGATTGAGATGGTGGTGGGCCTGCTGCAGCACCTGAGGCCTCACCACCACCCTGAGGCTGCACAGCGGCTCTCTTTTTTGAAGCTGCCTTGATAGAAGCCTTGAGCCTGCGTTTCTTACCCTTTTGGGAAGTGTTTTGAGCTTGTTGGAGTCGTTGTTGAGCTCTACGAGCCGCGGCTCGTGACGCTCGATCTGCAGCATCACAAGCCTTCTCTACTTGCCTTGCTATTCTAGCCTCAGCTCTAGCCTTACGCCTTACTTCAATAGCCTGAGCTTTAACTTGCCTCTGCCCTTCACGATCGCAAGCTATCTCTACTTTTCGAAGTCCTTGTTGCTCTTCCTCAAGCTCTTGTTGGTGCTGGCGATCAAGTGCTTCCTTCACCTTCCTTGGAGACCAGAATATAGCTCCACCATGATTCTCCTTAGCTGACTCTAGAGGCAGAGCCTTGCCTCGCTTT